>JASCZW010005396.1:0-208223 GCA_034211315.2 Aedes japonicus | reverse complement strand
AACCTTTATTATTTGTTATAGCCTGTCTTGATATCTACATTCATACATCTTGCTTTCATTGGAAATAATCTGTATGACATATGATATCAAGATACTCTGTATCAGTCGGGAAGCAACGCTTTCAATTCGCTACATAATGTTGATCGCTTTGGAGGAAACTACAGTATCGGGTTAAAATGCTTCAGCACCTGGTAGATTTGGTGCTGTAAGAAAGTTCTATTGTAAACTCTCCAGATAAAATTTGGTGGCCCTGAAAGAGCCGTTTGGTTTTGGAGCCGTTTTCGTTGTATTTTCTACGAACATTGAGAGAGCCACTTTATTTAACGCGTAGAAGATAGTTATGGAACCACATACTTTGCAGCCATATGCTGTGACATTTCGCTTCACACAGTAATTTTCAAAATTATTTGGTTCCCTCGAATAGTAGGGACTCTACACAAGGCACCAGAACGTAAGAAACACTTTCAAACACTGATTAAAATTTAAAGAAAAAAATACCAGCATTAAACAACTAGTTATAAGAGAATGATGACTGTGATAGGGCAATCATCACATGCCAGCAAACAGCGGACAAAAAAGCAAACTTCAAACAAGTTATTTAGCTATTGATTATGTTCAATACTGTATCATTTTATGAAATATTTATTATATACCGCCAGCAACTAATCTGCTATGCACAACTAGGAACTACAACGCACGCAACCACATGTTCGGTGTGACTTGTCGCAGTTCGGCTCGAATTATCCGTTCTAGAATTTTGTTCGGTGGTTGTTCCTTTGTCATTTACTTTGGGACACGGCGTTTAATGAATGCCATATTTAGCCGGGGTGCAATAATTAAAATTTCAGACAGCACAAGAGAAAAATTCAACCAAACATACTTCTTAGTTGGCAAACTGATTTGGTCATCCTGAAAAGGACGGATTTAGAGAAGACACAGTTCACGATTAAACTTGGGCTTTCTTCTTGGTCTTCTTGGTTTAGCTCCTCGGCGTTGCGGGTAGTCATCTGCAGGTGACGTGGGATGGTTGATTCTTGTCTCGTTGCCACGGACAACTTTTCCGCCAACTCGTAGGCTTCAGCAGCCATGTTTCTCGCAGCGAGGTAGACGGGAGCATCGGCACTAGCAACCAACTGCACCAACGCCTCTCTGAGCAACGACTGCTCGCAGGGCACTCTCCAAGGTGCTCTCTGCCGCCAACTCCTGCAGCCACTGCACAGCCCCACAACTGTCGTGAGACTGATTTAAAATGTTCGCTTCGCACCTTTTTTATTTACTACTTAATTTGTTTTTAATTTCCATTCATTCGTCTTACATACTATCTTACAATTTTAAGAGTTTTAGCCCAGTGGGCTCTTTAGCTTTGTTTAAAATGTTTTATGTGTTTTATGTGTTTGATGTGCTTTATGTTCAAATTTGCTTTACAGTTCAGCCCTTGGGGCATTGTTAGTTTTAAAATTTGATAACCTACCTAATTTGCCGGCGTCGGTGGTGTAGTGGTAAGCGTGACTGCTACTGGCACCCCAGTGGGTCTGGGTTCAATCCCAGTCGACGTCGGTGGTTTTTCTGAGGCGAAAAAATCTTGGTCACGTCTTCCTTCGGAAGGGAAGTAAAGCCGTTGGTCCATAGTCATGAGTCGTTAGGTAGGGTCCAGGTAGTGGAGTCGTCTCCCTGGCGTCGGTGATTGTCACCATGTGAGGAAATAGGCCGACGGAAAATAAATAAGTAAAAAAAAAAAACCTACCTAATCTACAACTACAACTACAATTTGAAAATCCTAGGGGTGGGGAACTAGATTCCGGATGATCTGGTGATCCGATGTCAGGCCGCGTGCCCTGTATCGATTGATAAACTCACTAAAGCGAGCATCGAGCTTTTCTATCTCGGCCAGACGGTGAACCTCAGATGTTTTTGTCCTAGAGGTGTTCAGGATCATCCAGAGGAAGTTATTTTAAACATGCTGCAGCTTCAGGTGATGTGTATTAGCGCAACTCTCCCAGATTGGCATGCCGTACTCGATTACTGGAAGTATGATTTGCTTGTAGATAGCAAGCTTGTTTTTCATGGATAATGTTGACCTTCTGTTGATCAGTAGTTTCAACAGAACGTTACACTTTGTGATAGTTTTGTCAACCTGCTCCCTGCTGCCTATGGTAACGCCAAGATCGGAATCTGAACTGCTCGTCGAAAAAGATGGTAAGCCGACGAAAGAAGCCGACGGAGGATCGCTTTCTCAAACAGTTTCGATACTCCGGATAGAAGGCAGATGGGCCTATAGCTCTTGGAACATGAAGGATCTTTCGCAGGTTTCTGGATGGGGATGACTCTGGCTGACTTCCAACACGAGGGGAAGTAGCCAAGTCGGAGGCATTGGTTGAAAACCATCGCCAGATGGTTATAGAACTAGGGGATAAATTGCTCAAGCTCCAAGTTCAAGATGTTATCGAAACCTGGGGCCTTCATGTTCTCTGAGCCTTTGATATAAGTCAACAATTCGTCAGCTGAGATCTCCAACTCCTCTGTGAAGTCGTTGGGGCTTAAATGGAAGTTAGTAATAAGCGCAACAACGGCCGCTTCGTGTTAACTGACGATGTTATGTCCGAGATTGTGCGAACTGACGAAATGTTATCTCAGCAGCCTTTTCTGCAGGAGTTATCAAGCGATCGTTAGAGCCATTGCTGTCTAGTGGGATCAATGGTGGAATGGGCCTTGGCTTAGTTTTTGAAATTTTAGCCAACTTCCAGAACGGCTTTGCACAATCTGGGAGAGAGCGGATCTTGTCGGCGAAATTGTTATTCTTAAGGTTCACCATTCTGGCTTTGATGATTTTCGTCACTCGATTACAGTAACTTTTTAGCGTTAGCAAACCAGTTCGCTGGGCTTCGAATGGCTCTGGGTAATTGTATCAGTTCTTTAGTGGGTATAGAGTTGTTCACCTTTCCCAACTGGCGCGGTGATAGTTCCGTCTGGGGATGCGATGCCGGTTGATCAAGGAGCCAGTTTCAGCCACCACCGGATAGTGGTCCGAGCTGAGTTCCTGGTGAACGATCGGCTGGGCGATGTTGTTCCCCATGTTGATGAGGAAGATGTCGATTGTCGAATGAACCCCAGATCTGCTCAACCGGGTGGGAGTATCCCGGCCCAAGACGGTGTAATGTACCTCTTCCAGGTCTTCCTGCAGAATTATTCCGTTCCTGTTTTGCCGAGTGTTCCCCCAGGTTTCGTGTTTCGCATTCATGTCACCGGCGGTGATGAACTGCCCCTGCCTCCGAGTTAGCATTCGAATGTCGTTCCGTAGGACCGTTGTTGTTCCGTTGGTGGTGCTGGCTTGCTTGGGACAATAGGCCGTGATGATGGTTATAGGGCCTCTATTTCGATGGCTTCGATTGACCGTAGCTGAAAACTCGAAAGCAGATGGTAGTTGATGTTGTAGCGCAGGGCGATCGCAACTCCTCTTCCACTAGAGCCGCCACAATCAAGCCACACAATCCGGTATCCTGGGATGAAAACGGTGAGTTCCGGCTTGATATGTGTCTCGGTGACGATGGTGATGTCGATGGTCTTCCTGTTAAGGAAGTCACCGAGTTCAATTTTTTTGTTCCGGATGGAACAAGCTATCCAATTTAGGATGCTGATGGTGCGATTATGGTCTTTGTTTGAATAAATTTCATCGTCTCGGATGTGGCGGTTTTGAGCTGTTCCTCCTCCGAGCGGCAGGAACGTAGAACCAGGAGCACGGAAAATGTGTTGCTCGGCTTCGGTATTGCGTCAGGAGAGAAGATGATTTCCCGCTAATGTGCTTTGTGGGATTTTCTGTATGTGGATCAGAGTTTGGTTTGCACATCTGTAGTGTGCGGTATCTTTTCAGAATGAAGGTCAATAAATAAAGGTCAAGTGTTATCGTGCATTTGAATATCATCCTATATATTCAAATTGTATTTTATTAATTCAGAAGTAAAATATTGCAAAAAACTAAGTATTTTCTCTCCGGCACACCAACTACCAACTATGACACAATCAATGTTCTTTCAAAAGGCCACCGCTGATGATAGTAATGGATGCATAATGAATGCTCCGACTCGTGCTATCACGCGAATGGCAGGAGAGTGTTTTGCAAATTGTATTTAAGTCCGAAATTGTGCCGCTTTTCTGCGTAGATCACGTCCAGCGATGATAATTTATGGTTAGATAAAATTTTACTATGCATCAACTCGGTTGCTGAGCCCCCGCCGGCGTTAAACGTTGAACGTGGAATGCAGCCAAGTGGTCAACCGGCCCTCGGAAGGTCACTTGATGAAGGTATTGAAAGCGTGCGAAATGAAAAAAAAAAACTAAATCGAAAGAAAACTATTAGTCCAACTGTAATAACAATCATCATGAAAATCGTAGTTATCGTATTGCAAAACCGACGTGCAATGAGTACCGATTGAACAGGTAAACCACGATGGTCTAGTACCTTCCCCGAAGGAACCGAAGCTTGCCGGTAGCGTTCAGTGAGTAAACAAATCTTCCAACCGTTCGGTTGGACTAGCAGCGGGTAAAACGTTGGTGCTTGAAGAAATAATGAGATTAATTTGAATCAGCTATGATTGCCGACTTGGACGGGGTACCTTTTCACGCTCCGCTTGTACTGTCTCTATCTCGCACCGCTAATGTGCCGACAATTTTGATTCATCTCCCCCCCCCCCCCCTCTTTTCTGCGTCGGCGCGGTAGATTTCGCGAGTTAAACACAAGTTTGATGTGTACAAATTTGATCATATTAGTCAAAATTGGATGCAATTAAAGGTCAGACTATGTGCGTGTGTGTGTGAGAGAGTTTGTGTGCTTGCGGTAGACTCTGTTGGGAAAACTATGCAGGTTAGTTTTGCGCTAATTAAAGGTTAACGATTCTTGACTCTTTGCTTGATCCCGTGTCGGCGGTGTTGGCGGTGGATCGAGGAAAGGATTAAGTCATTATTTAGTTTTGATGATTAGCACATTAGGCTTCGATCTCAGTTTTCGATTTAGGAACTAATCAAGTTGTTAGCGGGCAGGTGCGTATTGAGTCGGTGGAAATGAGAGAATTAGCTGATTGGTATTTTTTTAGACGAGACAAGTTTGATTCCCTGAGTTTAGGGAGAATTAAATCGAGAATTCAAATCATCTGCTGGTGAAACTGTGATTGAACTTAAATCTCGAACTTTTGTGCCTACTTGTCTAGAACCAAATCTGTCAAGATTGACGGTGAAAGCCCTCACGATCCACCCACATCCGTTCCCCGACGAGACAATTGATGACAGTTAAATGTCAATTATCAAAACCAGCCGCAACAGATCCATTTGCCAGAAATGGCCTAATTCTGTTTCGCGCCGAAAAACGATCTCTTCCAACGATCGCAGAGTAAAACTATGACTGATGATCACTGATTGTTAGCGGAGCACAAATCGGTACAAATTCGACAAAGACAACCTTCGATGCCTCGTTGCCGGTCGTCGCGGATGGGTCGTGTGCCATAAATCATCTTCAAAGTAGCAGCAAAACCTTCAACCCACGCGCTCCTTCGAGCCCATCTGCATGATGTTGCAGAAAGGGTACCTACTCTTCAAATTCAAGAACCGTTTACTCGCTCGAATGGCTCGTCATAAGAGCAAACCTTTTTTTTTTTTTTTAAATCATAGTTTTTGCCTGGCTGCTCCACTTCAAACAAGCGCGCAATGTTTATTCCTTTCAACTACGGCAACAAATTAACAATTATAGTCCTACGTTTTGTTTTTGTGAAAAATCACCGAAGAAGATCAACCACTCAATGACAACAACCGAGATATGCGCAATGTGCAACTCCATTTGACATGCAGGACGTCACCAAGCAGGGCATTTAGGGCTTCAAAAGGCATGGAGTGGAAAATTACCCTAATGCCTATTTTAGTGTAGGAAAAGAGAAGAATTCAGTTTCTAGAATGTAAAGCAGGTGGCAATTTTGAACTTGAACCAGTAGATCATCAGCGTGTAAAGGTGACTGCGGTGGTGATGTGACATATGGAGGAATGTTAGACACGGATGCTAAAGACGGCCAAATGGGATCTTCACCCGAGGCAGTGTGAAAGGTAAATCGAGGTAAAGCAACGAACTGCGCACCAAACAGTTGTCCGGTGTGAAAGGATCCGCGTTGAAGTTCAAGGGTTAAGGCTGACAGACAGTGTCGTGATGGCACGTAGCAACTTCCTTGATTTTTTGCTCCTATGAAGCAAGTATGATGAGATTTTTTTTTTTTTTTTATTAATCATTTATTTATACAGGCTCAATCGAATCAACTTTACAGAGCCAAGTTTTCATATTTGTATTCATCATGTATCTTCAATCTGAAGTTAGGGGGATAGAGCCGATTACTCGCGGTTACTCGAGGTTAATAGGAATTACAATTTAACGGATAGGGAGATGGGCGGGAATTTAAATTATGGTTTACATAAAACTTCAAAAAACTTAAAACTATACAACTTTTGGTTTTCTTTTTATTCGCACATTTTTGAAGGAGAAAAAAAAACCCACAAACACAGAAAAAAAAACTTAAACTAAACATACATGTTAAACTAACTACAATCTAAGGCTAATATTAGTCAAAAACACATAAATGAGTTTCATAAACTCCAGATCACGTACAGCCAAAATATCTCGAACCGGTACATTGGGTTGTCTACCTCGAGCCCTAAGGGAATAATAAAGCTCAGATCTGACTCTACGTAGTGTGACGAGATGTTTCTGATCAAATTGAAACAGTTTATTTGTTCAGATAAACCGGATTCACGCGAAATCAAAATCTCCCAACAAGTTATTTTTAATTCCCACTCAATGATGGCACTCAATGATACGAGGTGTTTTTTAAGAAGAAGCTGAGTGTAGTTTGAAAACTAATCCCTAAAGGAAATAATGTTAAAACTGACCTGATATTGCTTCGAAGCTTGATTTTGCTCGTTTTTCTCGAGACAAAGCTTCGCACTGTGGACTAAAAAGTCAATCAACCAAAATCATATTGATAAGTCAAAGAGAAACATTTTCAACAGTTTGTATTTTTGGCAAAGTTTTTGCCTACAGGGTGCGGCAGAAAATAATGCGAAAATGTTCAAACTTGAATATTGGGTTAATTCATGTAGCTAGCTACTAATTTCTGTCGAAAGTGTAATTGTTAATGTTAACTTTCAAGTGCTGTATCCAAACATTTTATTTGTTTTATTGCAAATTTGTCAAAATTTTCGTGAAACAAGTAATCACCAGTTTGTTGCTCGCCCAGAAAAAGCCGAAAGAAATTGCCAAGGTGGTAGGGTGCCATTTGGCATCAGTTTACCACATAAAAAAGTCCCTGCAGGATGGTCCTAAGCAGCGGAAGCCAGGAAGCGGACGTCCGCGCTTTGCGCGCACGCCAAACGTGATCAAATCTGTCCGTGCAAAAATTACTCACAACCATAACCAGCGGCGTTCCATAAGAAAACTTGCAAAGGAAGAATCATCAAAGAATCATCTTCCAGAGCCAGAGAGAAACGCCACTTGATTACGGTCCGGGTCAAAGAACTACGAGGGACTCTTTCCAAGAGATTGCTTTCCTTGTTGGAGAAGGAAAACATGATAATCCTGTTCTCCGACGAAAAGCTTTTCAGCATCGATGCTGTGGCCAACAGCCGCAGAAAATGGAGAACATTCCGGAAAAAGTGAAATTCAAATTTCAAACCAAACATCCGGCTGGTGCCATGATGTTTGGCTTGGGTGCGTCCAACGGTTTGAAAATGCCGCCTGTTTTCATTGATGCTGGAGTTAAAATATCAATACCGAAGTTCATATCGGTATTTTAAGGGACCAAGTGCTTCCCTGGGTGAAGGCCTATTTCTCCGAGGACCAAAACGTTGTCCTACAGCAAGATGGAGCGCAGTGTCACACGTCCAATCGAACCCAACAATGGTTGAACGATAACATGAAGATTTGGCAGAAGGATTTGTGGCCCCCTAGCAGTCCAGATCTTATTCCGTTGGATTATTCGATTTGGACATATGTTGAAGGACGAGCCTGCATCACAACATCACACTCTAGTATGAAAACCCTGAAGTCAACCATAACACGCATATGGCAGTCAATGTCGGAGGACTACGTCCGAAAGGCATGCTCTGGCTTGCGGCGTCGGCTCGAAAATGTTATTAATAAAAATGGAGGACACATTGAATAAATTTGTTTAAAAGGACTTTATAAAGATAACTGATTTCGAAAATCTTGATATTATTGCTTGAATTAGTTGAAAATGGGATTTGAAAGAAATAGAACAAATTTTTAGCATTTTTTCTGACGCACCCTGTATAAAAATAATTATCTTAAGCAGTGTTCTCCCGTTTCGTATTTCACTGAGTGGTTCACTCGCTTTTCGTTCCTAAATTATAAAGGTTGTATTCGATAAAAATGGCACACACATATCTACTCACCAAAATTACACCGATTATTGGAATTTTCTAAATTATCACGGAATAAGAAAACTGCTGATGAGTTTTTCTTCTTTTTAGCGTTTCAAGATTATTGTTTTCACAATCAGCTTATTGCTTACTTTCAACTTAGTGTTCTAAATGCACTTGCATAGGTATTAATTGAGAGCTTTCGGTGACAGGTACCATTTTTGCATTAGTATGATTGTGTGCAATCATATACTATTGCCTAGAGAGTCGAAACATTATTCTTAACGAACGTTGCACTATGGGAAAGTGGTGGCCAAAAATCGAAAAATTGACTTGCTTTGAATGATGTGTCTAGTAAATCATTTGATAGCCAGATAGTTTAAACCTAGATTATCAAAATTTCAACCCTCTGTGATGAAAACTCATTACGCCATAGACATCATACTGGAACAAATGGAATTTTCCCAGCCAATAATTGTCCAATTGTGGAATTTAATACACCGTTGAAAAGGTAGTTGTCTTAACTTCCACATGAGTATGTTGTTGAGGTTACACGGTTAATTAAAATTAGTAAAACATGGGCAATTATTGAAAAAAAAATAGTTTTGCCTAAGTTGGACTATATCTAACGAGCAGGGCCGAGTAGTCTCAAAAGACCACCAGCACAGTTTAATTTGGGGTCTATACTATCTGCGGAACGAGAATCCAGCTGCGGATAGTTGCGGATGAGTGTCGTCTTGGCACAAAGTCGAAAAACTGGATATTTTTTTATAATTTATTTTTGTTAATTACGTTTATCGATTATCATAAACCAAAAAATCGTACAAATTAATAACTGCTTGAAAGGTGGAACTGTTGAATGACAATTAAAATCTTAAAAATGATACACACTTAATTATTATTTTTGTTAAAAAAGGGTAAAAACAGACCTACCCATGGGTAGATCTACCCATCTGGACTAAAGAGTTTTCAATGTTTTCTCGAAAACCTTGTTTATATACTTTAATTGTTATGTTATATATTCTCCGTGCGTGGAGTAACGAGTATGATGTAGAAGGAGATGTTCGCTCATCACCATGAGGCATCAAGAGTGCTCATTAATGTTTTTTGCTAGAATGATAGATATGAAGAGAAAGTTATTAAACGTTCCGTCAGTGCACGGCAGGTAGGAAATCAAACAGAATTTTTTGAAAATTGAGCAAAAGGGCATGTGTTTAGTGGTACTCGAACCATGGACGTCAATCTTCCTACTACATACTACATACTAGCTGAAGAAGCAGCAGAGTGCCAAAATAAACTACTAAAAAAATGTCGTACCCATCATGCTAGGAAAAGGTCACGAGTTGATAATCTACATGACGTTTTTATTCGAGCTATTTACTCATCTGATCGTTTGATAAGATCAATATATCTAGTTAAAAGAACGTGAAAAAAGGTATCACTTAAATATCCAGATGTTGTCAAATCACTTTTAATAGTCGAAGATCTTGACAGCTCTGAAAATTTAAACACTGAATGCACTAGACGAATTAATGGATGATGTTGAACAACTGGATGATGATTTTGCTCTTGATGAAAATGTAGAAAATCATTAGAAATGCTTGGCAATTTGATTTAGTTTTAAAAGAAAGTTAATAAATAAAATTTATTATGACAATTTATCAATGAAAATTATTTTTTATTTTGTAGTATATTCATCCCTGCAGAATAAAAAATGGAGACAAAGCATCAACTTAGTTAACGATGTTGATATGTGTCCAGTAAAAATAATGGAAATCTATGAAAACATATTCCTCTCGACTTGTTTGAATGACTTATTTGTACGGAAAAAAATATTTCCAGGAAGGGGGAGAGGAGGAGGGGGGGGGGGGTTAGGTTTGGTAGACAAATAAGTCTTCACCAAAATACCTGATTGATAAAACAATACTCTTATACAACATATTTAAAAAAAATGTGAGGAGGGGGCAGATCTTGGCTAGGAGGGGGGGGGGTTACTTCCACATCCACCTCTTCTATTTAATCTTATGTACAGCAACCTTATTCTTGTTTTGATTTGCATTTGAACTGCCCCGAAAATTAAAAACAAACGTTCAAGTTCAGGAATTACTAATTACACCGTCCGGAGGCGATGAAAATCAAAAATATCACTAATTTTATGGTAAACTTGAAAACCATCAAAAAATGTGGAAAAACCAATAAAAATATATTTTTGGCCACCACTTTGTATGGAGCTGCCGCATAGTGTGTTAAAGACTGTATGCGATGAAATTTGGACACACGCAATTGTTCGTAACTTTTTAGCGTGTGGGTAAATATTATTGAAATTTTAACTGAATGTATTTCATTGTGTTGTGTCAATTGTGTAATGAGTTTCGTGAAAATCGGTCGAGTGATTTCAGTGATGGCTTCGAATGAAGAAATAGTGCGTCAACAAATTTTGGGCACTCACTTTGAAAACCCAAACGCTTCTCATCGATGGATCGGAAAACAGCTCGGAATCGCACATTCAACCATATCTCATGTGATCAAAACGTTCAAGGACCGTAAGACAACCAAGCGGAAAATGGTAGTGGCAAAAAACGTGGCACATCAAATCCGGAGAAGGCCAGGATGGTATTGAACCAATTTAAGCGTTATCCTAACATTTCGATCAGGGATGTTGCGAAGAAGGCGAAAGTTTCAGTTTGTTTTGTGCAGAAAACAATGAAACAATCTGGATTACATGTGTACAAGGTCCAGAAGGCACCGAACCGGAGCGATAAACAGAACTCGGTGGCCAAAACTCGTGCAAGAAAACTGTACAGGGAGTGGCTCACAAAACCGTGATGGACGATGAGACCTACATTAAAGCCGACACCAAACAAATGCCAGGACAGGAACACTACGTCGCCACCTCTAAGTTGGCCGTTCCGGAGAGTGTACTGGAAGAAGAAACTGTCGAAATTCGCCAAAAATCCTTGTCTGGCAAGCTGATCTGCGGGATGTGGCAAAAATGAGTCAGCCCTTCATCACTCTCTGGGACCGTCAACGGACAAATCTACAAGAACGAATGCCTCCAAAAACGACTTCTGCCCTTCTTGAGATCTCACGATGGTCCGACACTGTTTTGGCCGGATTTGGCATCTTGCCACTATGCCCGGCCCGTCTTAGACTGGAACAAAGATAATAATGCAGTTTTTGTACCAAAAGACGTCAACCCTCCAAACACTCCGGAACATCGCCCAATTGAAAAATTTTGGGCAATCATGAAAGCAAAGCTCGTTAAAACTCCAAAACTGATAGAAAATGAACTTGAACTAAAGAAAGTGTGGTTAAAAATAAGTAAGCAAGTCGGTCCTATCATTGCCCAAAATTTAATGAAAGGGGTAAAGGCAAAGGTGCAGGCATTTGGGTTGGGAGAAGAGGTTCAAAAAATTTTAGGTGACCTATTTTGTGTTTCTAAATCTTTAGCTAGTTACCACTCCAACACGTTTCGAGCGTAGTGGCAAGATGCTTGATCCTTTGTACTTCTTTATGAATGGCAAAAGATGCTTCTTAAGGCACTCTTCCATGTAAATCGCATCGTTCATTTATCCGGAAGCGATGAAAAGAGCGCTTATATCACCACATCCGCAAATCGCCAGCCAGATCAGGAACATAATTTCCATCATTTCCTCTTTCGATCATCCACCGGTACAACGAACTTAGACTTGGCAAGGAAATATTCTAGCCAAAAAGTTGACGGAAGTCGGGTTTGACGTAAATTTCGTCAGCCATCACGATTCAACCAGAGGACTGAAGAAAGCGTTAGTTATTGCAGCCTGCCACTTTTGTTGTGGCGCTAGTGACGATTTTAACATTTTAAGCTTCGTTCATAATCATTTTGAACATTGTGAAATTAAATTGTTTACCAATGTTCAGAATATTGCTTCAAAGGGTTTATGTCACTAAGAAATATTTAGGAGGGCTGTGTCAATTAGCGAACGATACTTTTGTTTACTTTTAAGGTTCGATATAACCATAAAGCATAATGGTGTAAAATCAAACAAATATAATGACAAATCATTTGAAACAGAACCCGGTTAAGAACCTTTTCGAAGAAACTCAAAGAAGTTGAGGCATGTGTGCATTGTAGGATTTTACCAATAACGGGATCTTTTGCTTTTATGTATGTTTATTGATTTGATTAACTCTAATTGGTAGCGCATATAATATTCCAACCAAGTGAACTGATGCCAAGTCATTCACCTGAATAACATGTTTAAAAGTGATACTACTTTTACTACATCTGAGCAGTTTTTATTGTTTCTGTAGTGATATCGCTACATTTTGATTTGAGCTGTGCCGAATTTTTATTTATTTATTTATCGAGGAAGTTTTGTTTTTTTGAAACATAGATTTTACTCAGTTTAAAAATAACTAATCCTTAAAGAATAACATAAATTTATCAAGGAAAATAAGTAAACTTTATATTAAACACAAAAGTCAACCAACGCATTTCTGTGGTTACAAAATGCATCCTGATGATTGACGTGGACGGACATTTTATTAAAAATATGCTTTTGTTCGATGACTTTTGAAGCTGTTTTCGTAGTTAGCGCTGCATAGTATTTTGTGATATTCAACTTGGTGTCAGCTCCAATTAAAGCCATGAATTCTTCTTCGGACATTATGAAGGAAGCCTGAACATCTATATAAGCGCCAATTTTCGACGATTTTAATTCCTATAGATACTTCTTGCATTTGACTGTCGTCATCGTTTCTTGAGCATTTGGCCAACTTCAAGAACTATGAATATCGGTTCTCCTGTTACGGGATGGTTGAGGTGCGCTCGAAAATTTGGTCCGCATTTCAGAAATGCTGCGAGTCTATTTGCAGTACAGATATTGGTGCTCGTTACATCGAATATGAAAGAAATGACCTTAACATTGATGTTGGCCAGATACTCAAGGATAGTTTTCACCAGATTTGCCGTCTGTTCAGTATTAAGACCATCTATTAGAAAATAACCAATGGGAATTTTGAACGAGTCCGTTGCACTCGTATCCATAGATACTAACGCTTCCTTAGCCATTAGGCAGTTCATCAGCTCCTTCTGGAAGAAATCCAGCCAGTATAACCGATCCCTCAAATTGTTTTTTAACATCATTCCACTCTACCTACCTACGAATCGCGACTTCATCCATCATGTGATTTACCAATAACCGTTTACTATTACTATTGGCTTCCTCAGCTGTTCTTTGAAGAGTAACAATAGTTTCTGACGTCAGACCAATGATGTGTACCAGGAACTCAGTGTGCGTGGAGAAGGAAGATGATTAGCAAACTTTTGTCGGATTCGACCAGTCGAGTTATTAGTACACGACACTGAAGAAGTCATGACATAGTACAAGAAATACGCGTATCTGTCAAGATACGTAATAAAAGTATTCCAACTACTTTTATGGCAAATGCTATTTTTTCTTCTCATTTCTGATCCAAGTTGCAGTTATTAAAAATTATCTAGGTAGTAACTCCTGCTAAGGATGAAACTGCATTTGTTTTTTAACAATAATTCAATCGCTGATGTTTATTTTATTAGACATCAATCTTGAAACATGAAAATTTGATGAGCAAATGTTTTCTTTTATGATTTGGTCTAGTCTGTTTGTGAACATAAGCATCAATCTACGAGAAATCTGCAATTGAATTGTTTGTTTCACGGGTGGCAACTAAAATTTTGGAAGTTCTTTCTCAAGCTGTCAAAAAAAGACAAACATATTTGAAGAAGATCTGATTTATTCAAGTAAAAGATACATTGTCCATTGTTGAAAAAAAATTAGTGACCATTTGAAAACGGTCCGTAATCGGATGTTCGGCGAAGCTTCCGTTTTATGTCGGAACAAGAGCGTTGTACGGCTTCCTTGTCAACTTTTCGAATGCATCTCTTGATTCTACCAATCAACTGTTTGCAATTCTTGGCTCTCCAGTTATTTTTGTACACCAAGGAACTCAAAACCCCGAAGAAATCTTCGATTGGGCGACACTGAGGCAGATTTGTCGGGTTGTGGTTTTGGGTACAAATGGGATCGAATGGGTATTCAGGAACGATTGTGTTTTATGGCGTAATGCGATGACGCTTTATCCGGCCAAAACACGTATTGTCCATCAGCATGATGTTTTTGTAGAAACAGGATCAAAATTTTCTTCAAACATTCGTTCTGGTACACATCTTGATTGATTGCCAAACCAGAGGCTTGAACCATGGCTTAGAAATGCCTTTCTCGGAAATGGCAATGTACAGCATCACTTTCTGTTCAAACTTATGTTTAAACTTATATTTTATGTTCGGAGGTGTAGTAGAACTATCCGTTGAATAGTATCGATCGTTTCCGGGAATCTGCGTCTTCGAAGAGGGAAGTAGCTTTCGTCGTCCAAAACAAAACTTTTTCCGGAATAATTTTTAATCAACCAACGGCATTGGGATTTCAGCGTTGAAATCTGTGCATCAGTATATTCCGGGGCTCGTGTCTTCTTTCGGCACTTTATTCCGACTCTTTTCAATGTTTTGCAGATGTACTGCTGAGAACAGTTGAACTTTTTTGCGGCATCCCGTTGGCTCAGTGAATCCTTGTTGTTGAAGGCACGAGAAAGAGAACGAAGTCCTTTTGCGTCCATAATTTTGGCTGGTCTTCCACTACCTTGCTTGCGAGCAGTTGTTGGGGATCTTAGGATATGGTAAACAGTCGAAGTCGCAACATTTTCGCTTTTAAAATGTTGTACCGTATACGTTTTGCCGAGATTTCTGTGCAGTTCGTAGAACTGTAGAACGCGCTCGCGAAATACTTCTTGTTTCGACGGCATTTTGAGCAAAACTGAGCAAGCATAAACAAAACAGAAAGTACTAGCAGAAAGAGGAGAGAAAGAGCTACCGCATACACACTCTTATTTCTATCTGAGCTCGTTTGTTGTTGAGCATAGAGGCCTCGAAAAAATTCCAAAATTTTAATTGCCACCCGTTACAAAAACTGTTTCACCCTAATCGCAATTTTTTCTGGTTTGTCGATGGTGCATTTATGCAGCGTCATTAAACCGTCCTGGTGTTTTTTTTTGGTGTGCAAATAATCCAAAAATAAAATTACACGAATAAAAAAATCACATAGATTTACAATTGAATGTATTGTAACCATACAATAGATTCTATGGTATGTAAAATTAATATTATTGTTCACAACGATAGGATGACAATAGTTATTGTTACAACAATAGAATCTAATGTTAACTGAGACATCGACAATAGAAAAGGGATGTTGTTATGTATCTTAACTATAGAAAAAATATTTATTTTCCGCACAAATTTTATCCAATTACTATTAATTGTATTGTTTCATAATTGTTGAAAATCCAAGTATATGGAGTGGACTGTAAATCTATTGTAATGACTATATGCATTTTGCAACAACAAGATTCATGGTCGGAGATAGATTTTAATGTTATTTTATATTATTGTGTTGTAATTGTATGGTTATTTTTATCCGGGTAGGACGACACCAAAACGATTTAACTTAATGGCATAGTTCTGTAGGAGCTTTCACACAGCTTGAGATTTATTGTATATCAACACTTTAATGTTAACGGAAGGAATCCGATGATTGAACCCATTGCAGCCACCCTTACCCTCGCCTCGACTCCGTTTAATTTAACTTTTTTTTTCGTAGAGCACAAAACAAAACAATAACACCTAACCTTATACCTAGCTGATAAACAATAATAAATATACTATCGTTGTGATAATCACTGCACTAATTTGAACACAGAAGATTTTTCTCTCGAATCAAATTAACAACTTTCGCCGCGAATATTGTGTAGGCTGCACTTCCGTTTCATTTTACTCAATGTTTGAGTACAATTGTTTACCAACTCTTTTTCTCACACGGAAATGTTACTCAGTTTTCATTAAAAAGTGCATCAGCTCCATTTTTGAATAGATCCACTTTTTACGAAAATTTAGTATCGTTTCCGTGAGAGAAAAAAAGATAGATGCAATTGTACTAAAAAAATTTGTAAAAATGAAACGGGTGTGTGCATACAGCCTTCACGAAAACTGAGCTGTCAAACCACACGCAGCACCAATTTTTCGGCATCACGATTGTTGTTCGTTGATGACAGCCGCTTCAGTCCTGTGGATTCAACACGATTTGGTGTGCAACTTAGTTTAAAGTTTCCGGTTAGTTTCGGTTTCGGATATTGGCAGTGATGTTTTGCTTGTAACACATGTAACACAGCACACTTTATGGTTTTCTGACTGTTCAGTGGCATCTCGAATGGCCATGTTTGGTCGGTTCGTGAGCTGTTACACCACTTTCCTGGCTATTTTACTGTCAATTGGACCACTGGGTGTTTAAAAATTCACTTTTTGCGTGACACTATTAATGGACGTTTTCTTATTATGAAATAAACAATCGGTTTGTTGAATTTTGTGTACATTTTTTTTGCTGCTCTTATTTAGGTGTCCTGAATTTAGCGTGGACAGGCTGTAGAAATGGATTTCTTCAATTAGTAAAAAAAAACAAAAAAAAATAAGAACCTTCATGAAAGCTGGATTGGATTATCAGCTGTTCCATTCGTTTTAATTACACGTAAATTAGTCTTGAAAAGTTTGGAATGACTTGAAAACAAAGTGAATTGAACATTCCTATTTTCGAATTACTTAAATGTTGGTGAATTTGTCTTAAATCACTTGAAGTTAAAGTGAGTAGAATGGAAAAGTGTGGAATTACTGGTATTTGAAGGGAATAATCTCAGAAAAGCTTGAAATTACTTTAATATCAGCCAGGAAAAGTTTGCAGTCCCATGTGTAAATATGAAGGGAACCATCTTTAAACCATTTGAATACAAAGTAATTAAGTGTTCAGGAATTTGGAATCAGCCCTGAAATGCTTAAAATTACTAGAATGTGATGTTTGTTGAAAGGATTGGAACAACTTCTATATTTCGTCCAGAAAAGATGGGAATAACTTATTTACGAAATAAATCATACCTGTTGTTGTAGTATCACATTAATTTGATTCAAACCAGTCTTTAACCATATGAATATAAAGTAAGTCTATCGTGAAAATTTGGTATCGACCCTGAAAAGTTTGAAATCACTTAAATATGAAAAAGCTAAGCCTCAAAATTTTGGAACAAATTTTGAACATGAGCATGAGCATGATTGACCGCCCGAGAATGCTACTCCGTTATTGTCAGATCAGCTTTTATTGCACAGAGAGCCAACACATGATGCTTGGGACTAGCATACATCCTCAATGTGTAAAAACTGGTGATCCCAAACTAAGACAATACCGGTGCCAGCCTCGCCCGAATTCAGGTCAAATAAGGAAAGCGTAGGGATATTTTGACGTGATACTCACTTTGAAGGAAGCCGAGAAATCCTCTGTACTTCCACGAGATATCCCTGGGATTTCGGATAAAATAGTTGGGTTTACAGCAGGATCCGTTTTGGTAAACGGTGTTTAATTAAACCGCAGACAGACGTTTGATTTCATCTCATTTCCCTGTGTAAAAACATGGCTTCCCTCAAGACATCAAGTAGCAATAAGAGATTACAGATGGCGCCACAGATTTGTTTTGATTGATCAGGGAAAAATGGGCTGCCAGTTAAACTGTCAGACAGGGTTGCGGCTTATCATTTTTGACTCAGGCATATTCATTTGCCAATATCTCCTTTCAGAGGGTCGATTTGATAATATAATGTATGATGAACTTGTAGTGCATGAGTAGACCTACAACTTTGTCAAACAGTACATTGCTCTAACTCCTATATCTTCGACATGAGAGCGTATATTCACAGTGATCTTCACGATGATAATCGCGTGATCTTCACCGCGAATTTCATCGCGAAGATCACTGCGAATATACGCTCTTATTCCTCAGATATAGGAGATAGAGCTATGTATTGTTAGACCAAGTTGTAGGTCTACTCAAGCACCATAAGTTCATGATACATTATATTTTGAAATTGAGCTTCTGAGAAGAGCTATCGGCAAATGAATATGGATAAGTCAAAAATAACAAGCCGCAACCTTGCTGTCAGATATAATGTAGCAATGAGTTGACTAGTTGGCGCTACTGTGCAGCACATGGAATTTTACAAATGGGGTTGAATTCTTTTTGTTCGGCAAGACGTCTTCTGCGATTCATGACGTCAACAATAAGATATTTCACCTAATAAGATAAATGAAATTTCCCCTCGTTTATTCCAAGCCAGAGGAGCCATACAACAATTTTTGCAAAATTTCATACCCCACGCTAGATTCAAGCGTTTACTTGCTTAAATTTATATGAAATAATAAATTATTTTCTGCCAAATTTAGCGTTCCCTTTATGTGCCTTATATAACGCAGAAAATTATTTTGTTTTGCCAACTTACCGATGAATCATAGGTGTCACAATAACTATCGACTAGCCCTTTACTCACAACAGAACATTCCTGCTTATGTAAACTACACTGCTGCTTTCGTCGAAACCCACCAAAAAATAAGAAAAACCTACTAATATATAAAAAATAAAATTATGTTTGACGAGATTGAAACGGATTTCTAGTTTTCTAATCGATCGACAATAATGAAATGCTTTCTTAGTTTGTTTCGAATGTCGGAGAGAATGGATCGCGCCCGGGTCCACTATTATAGACAGATTCATCCCACGAAGGCGACCGCATTAGGGTCATTTTACATATCTAAAAAATGTGCCATGCAAGCAGGCACAAACAAACACCGAACCGTTGGAATGCCCTCACGATAATCGATTTCGGTCAACTTTAGTCGAACCGTGACGCAATCTAGAAAAATCGATTGACGAAATGTTGTGCTGTCTTCTCCGAACAACACCACTACCATTTAATTGAAATTCGATTGACTTCATTGAGAATGCTTTTATCGGAGATCCTTCATCAAGCTGTCTGATTCAATCGGTTTTACCATAAATCTCATAATCTGTTATTGCCTGTCACATTTCTCGGTCACAATCAGCAAATGGGTGATCATCAACCATAACGGCGGGAACACAATTCGCCAATCACGCTGCTGCACAGTGGTTCCAATGCTTTCTGCTGGAGGAAACAATTGTTAAAGACCAAATATTTGTTTAAGAGGTTTCTAACGAAGGAACGAACCTTATGGTGGTCTCAAACGGTCAAGTCTTCTCGTTATTACATAAGTCTATATTGGACTCCTTAAAAATTGTGCTCTGAAGCTTAAGCATATATGATGATGTCTCGAAGACAGTGGGTTCAACATTTTAGGTATCATTTTTGCCGAAATGACCAATATGACATAAGGTCATTGTAGCGTAAGCCGAAAAATCTTGATTTTGGCAAGGTCCCACTATGTTACCAAAGTCGGTATGGTACAAGATGCTTCCCATAAGAAGCATTGATTGTTATTACCAAATCATTTCACCGCGTTCAGCTCGTCAAATAGGACTGGATTTTGCCATAAAGTTAAACAGCCGAGCTGCCAAAATCGATCTATCAGTATTTTAAATTGAAACACGCATCTGAGGCCGGTACAATGATTAGCCGAAAATGAGATAAATCCCGTGATCAATGGCCTATGAAGTGACCAATGTGTGCCGCAGTTGGTCGCTGACGATGTTCGTCTGCGCTAATTGGCGTAAGACAAGTTGATTGATAAAAATCGCACCATCCACTGGCCAGTGACTGTGCCGAAGTGAGTGACCCTGTCCGGTTGTCACTGGAGCTGGGTGAGAGTCTCAAGAAGATGGAGACACCCCACTGGGTGGGCACAGTGATTGGTGTTTCGAGAGTAGATGTGGAAGATGAGTTTCCCATATACTGCTCCCGCTGCTGGCTGCTGGTTGATGGAAACGTGTCAAAATTTCACGGACTTACTGCTGTTTTCGGTGTATTCGATCGGATGATCGATGCGCAGGGTGCGTTATTGCTACCAACCGACAGAGCACCTGCTGGCATGGTGGGATGATCAGCAGCATGGTGCAGGTGGCTTAGTATGGGGTAGTGAATGAACAGACGGTTTTGGTTTGCAAATAATTGTTCTCACGAAATGTGTTCAGAGCAAACAGAAATTTAGGCGAGATATACTCATTGTTTGCCACTGGATGTTGCTTACCTAGATTTATACGAATTTTGATCCAGCTCGTCAAGAATTTGGCTACATATATCTCAGAATCGAATGAAACTTACACACTTCGATTTTTTTTACAGAAATCTGTAAACGTTCGGTCAGATTCCGCTAAAATGTTTAAACAACTGTGAATTTTCGAGTCAGTTAAATCTGTAACGAACGCTGAGCTGCTGAAAGTCGGATGCTTTACAACTTTTTAAGACAATCGTATGTAGTGTATGTCAAGAATATGTCATACTAAAACTTCGCATAATTTGTTTTTAGAAAAATTATCTAGAATTTCATTAATACGGATTGAAAATAATAGTTTTTTTTTAAATCGATGTACAGGAAAAACGATAAGACCTACATTGACAAATTTCTCAAGTTTTCCTATCGTTTTACTTTTATGCTCGTAAAAATACTTTTTGGTGTATATGCGTAGAGGGTGTCTCACATCAAATTGCATCACGGAAAAAAACACTGTAGAAAATTACACATTGGGTATTTTTCCTAGCAAATTTGGGTTGAAGTAGTTTAGAGTGTTTTTTTGTTGTATTTTTATCGTTGTCAGTTTTTCGAAAATTGGAAAAAATGGCGTCACCCGAAACGCAACGTCGCGATTTGAATTTGCGCAAACACCTGAAAAAATCTCAACTCTCTCATTGGCACATCGGAAAACAACTCGGGGTCGTGCAGTCAACGGCGAGTCGAGATATTAAACGTTACTACGAAACTCTAAGCATAGAATGGAACGAAAAATGCGGTCAGAATGGATGTTCTATTAGTTATCAGGATCACAAACGTGTCGTGAAAGCGTTTAAGCGGAATCCTAATGCTTCAGTCAGGGACGACGTCAAAAAGTTGTATCTGTCCAAGTCTTTTGTTCAGAGAACCAAGGCAAGGGAGGGATTGCATACGTACAAAGTCCAGAAGGCTCCAAATCGTGACGAACGGCAAAATACGGTGGGAAAGTCATGGGCCCCGAAACTGTACACCCAGATGCTTAAGAAACCTCATTGTCTCATCATGGATGATGAGACTTACGTCAAGACGGATTTCCAGCAGCTTCCTGGGGCTACTGTTCTTCACCGCCCAGCACAAGTTTGATGTTCCGAAGGAAGTGAGAAAGCAGAAACTTTTAAAGTTTGCCAAGAAATGCATGATTTGGCAAACGTTCTGCTCATGTGGCGAACGGAATGCGCCGTTCGTGACTACCGAGACTGTCAACGGGGAAATCTACCTTAAGGAGTGTCTACAGAAGCTTCTGCTTCCTCTGTTGAAGCAACATGAGGACCTTACGATCTTCTGACCGGTTCTAGCTTCGTGACACTATTCAAATATTGTTCTGGAGCAGTATGAAGCCAACGGGGTCACTTTAGTACCCATGGGTATTACCCCCCTCCCCCTAACGCACCGGAACTAAGGCCCATCGAAAAATACTGGGCTATTATGAACGGCACTACGGAAGCATCATGAGGAGGTCAAGTCTCGCCGTTCACTGCCAGCCCCGACAAAAAGAAGAACGGACGTGACATCCCCCTTCCACTGTGAGCCACAGCAACACCTTCTTTGGGAACATCGTGAGCGCCATATGCATCACATCGCTGGTAATGTCTTTTGTCGGGGAGGTGAAGTAGCCTTTGCCTTGCCGGTTGTAGCCATCCAGCGTGAGGTACGTCTCGTCGTCCATAACGACCACCCCGTTCCGCTTCGCCAGGAAGATCTCTTTGACCAGAATCTTCAGCCGTTGTTTCTGGGTTTCCGCTTGGTTCTCCGACACGGCTGGCTTGGACTGACGCTTCCGCATGTGGATATCAATTTTGGCCAAATACTTCTTGGCTTACAACTTCCTATAAGGACCGCACCTGCGTAGCGATATTTCTTCATAAAACTCGGTTGAGAGTTCCATGTCTACAGCTTCTCGAATGTCCCACACTTCCAAATCGGATTCGAAGCAAACACCATGTTTTCAGGATTGTTGTCTGACATTCTTTCAAACTGTCCCACCTATTGTACTCTTCCAGCTTCAGCGACTTTCTGGATACTGTGTTCGTCATAGAGCTGCGCCAGGTTGTGATTCATCTTTCTTCTCCATATGTCATTTTCACATACACCGAAAAAGATGGTCCTAAGCACGCATGGATCGAAAACTCAAAGTGCTTGCAGGTCCTGCGAGTAATGTCCACGTCTCATGCCCGAAGAGAACTATTGGTCTTATCAGCGTTTTGAACATGGTACACTTTATACGGGGGCTGAAGTTTATTAGACCTCAAAGTCTTGTGTAGTCCATAGTACGCACAACTTCCGGTTATAAAGTGTCTCCGAATCTCTCAGCTGCAGTTGCTATCCGGCGTACCCAATGATCCGAGGTACACAAACTTCTCCACCACCTCGAACCCATCTCCGTCGATTGTCACAGTTCTGCCTATGTGACCTGTATCGCATTCGCTTCTTCCAGCCAACAGATACTTAGTCTTCTATCTTGTTCCCATGAACGGTTGAAATATTTCTCCCCCATTTCTCACAGCTTGCTGTGTTTCAAAAGTAGGACAAAATCAGATAGCTGCGTGGTTATCAATAGAGAAAGACGATCAAATTATCGATCAAAAGACATAGGGACTTGAGTAATGTTTCAATGCGTCAACATGAAATATTCTAGAATGAGAGATGTTTAAAACCTTAACAATGCGGGAATATAATTCATTTAGAAAAATTGGGCTAAATTTTTGAGCATTATACATTTGATTGAATGCCTATCAAACTGGGTTTTCATAATTAACATAAGAAAATTGAAAACTTAATAAACCCCGGAAGATGCTTCTTTCTTGTAAGTTCAACTGGCAACACGTAGCAATAATTATTCCGCATCAACTCCAAGGGCTAAATAATTCAGAACTCGGACAAGGCTGCCTCTCCAACGGCCAGAAATGAAACAAACATGGACCTCAACCATCCAAAGTAGATAATTAGCAATCCGTCTGGACCCAAGTTGTAACAATGAACTCGTTTGTTTCGTCGTGCCAAATTCCTCCAATCTTCCCAAATAGGCGTGAAGAGCGTGTTCTTCTTTCATGAGTGTAATGCCAAACATCGCATCGATCCAACTCATAATTGATTGCTTTTTTGTTGCGGCCATTATTGCACTCAATCACGAACAATCACTTCACGATCATCCCAATCAATTTATTAATTCTTTATTGTTTTTTCCCCCGCGCACTCATCCCTCGGCGATAGGACTTCCAAAAAACCATCTAGGTAATTATTCATTTCCTCTTCACATATCTCAAGTGGTGCATATGAAAAACGGCAATAACAAACAAACGAGCTCGTCGACCGATCGACGGAAAACTCCTAATCGGCCGAAAACGATTCAATTTCCGAATCGGTATGTGCGGCGGCATGCAGCCGAGACTGTTGGCGTGGAACACGAAGGTGGTAATTGGCCCTGATAACATCTCGATCTTGACGACGACGACGATCGACGTTGAACGACGCCAACTTCAAACGACGGAGATGGCGATGTTGATGATGTTGATGATGATGATGGTCGTGATTATAGAGAATCAAAAAAAGCAGTTGGATTTGGTGTTGGTATTTTTTTTCGATTCATCGAATCCTCAAGCCGATGCCACCCGCCGTCGTTGGGCTGGTGGTGGGCCTGAAGAGTTTTGCTTCTTTTTCGATGATCGGCTTGCTGAGATTGTGTGCTTTATTGCTTCGTGTTTGTTGGCTTTCCTCGCACCACGTGCACTTAAGCACTGTGTTTACTACCTACTTAAGATTACAATAAGTTGTTTGCTAATTTTTTTTTCTTCGCTACTACAACTCTTCACTAAGATAATTGGTAATTGAACTGGCTTGAATAATGGTTAAATGCGTTGTTGAAATGGTAATAAATATACAAACTGGCTTATTTGTACTCTTTGTGATTAAATAATAGGTTGAGCCTCTTCCTCGATAATCCCGAATTGCATTCGATCAAGTTCCTAGAATCTAGTGATAACCATTGTGACGATGGCCTGTTCCTCCGTTGTTGTGATGACCGCCAGTTCCGCCGTTTCCGTTCGCACCACGACGGTGATGTCTACCGTTGTGGCCATTGTGTCCTCCACCGTTATTGCCCCCGTTGTGTCCGTGCCCATTCCCATTCCCATGGCCATGTCCATCGCCGGAGTGGCGCCGATGGTGATGTCCGTTGTCGTGCGAGTGGCCCCCATGACCGTGATGTTCATGAGCATTGCTATCGTAACCATGATGCCCATCGTGATGATCGTGAACACCGTGATCCGCTCGGCTGTGTCCGTTCTCGTGACCGTGCTCGAAGTCGTGGTGAGACTCCTTCGGATAACCCAGCTGATTGTGGGGCGATTCGTGCGGGTAGCCTTCGTGTCCTTCGTGATGGTGCAGGTGCGGATGTTCGTGGTGATGGGGATGCTCGTCGCCGCCTTCGTAGGTGATCTTCGGGCGGTATCCCTTGTGGTCGGCTTCGTACTCCACGATCTGGGGGTCAGGATATGGGAGAAGAGGGAATGTTTTTGAACTTTCTGCTTTTGGTTTGTTATCGAAATTGGTAGTTGGAATGATATCATAAATACTTATAAAACGAAATTTATCGATCTTGCCAAGAAACTAAAACTAGACCGAAAAGTACCGTGTTTTGTGTTTGCAAATCATTTGACTAGTGTTTTACTCTGGATCGAAAGGACCAAATCGAAAAGTATGCTCCCGAAAATTGGACAAAAAGGTTGTAGCCAGAGACGGCATTTCGAACAAATGTTACACAGGCGCTTGAGATTTGTACCTTCACAGAGGATACTGTGATACTGTACAAAGTGCCTATTTATTCGGTGGTAAATAAACAGAGTGAAAGTGTGCGCCTCTCTTTCGAACGGAAGCTGTATTTCACACCGGAAATGACCGAATGCTCTGGTAATTTTGTTTTCAACAAACTGCTCCCCTAAACGCACCTTCTGACTTCAACATTGCAACAACTAAACGCACACTGTCATTGTTGACTTTTCGTTCTTTGCCAAATCCAACCAAACTTTCTGGCGTGCCTTTTGGGATAGGTATGAAAGTATTGTTTGGAAGAGGCTTTCAATCAAATTTTTATGGTAGGTTATCATTGAATGTTAAATAACCATAATTATTATACATTAATTGTTATGTTATATATTCTCCGTGCGAGGAGTAACGATTATGATGTAGAAGGAGATGTTCGCTCATCACCATGAGGCACCGAGAGTGAACAACAATGTTTTTGGCTAGAATTAAAGATATGAAGAGAAAGTTTTGATAGTTCCGCTAGTGTGCGGCAGGCTTGGAAATTTAACAGATGTTTTATGAAAATTGAGCGAAAAGGGCATGTGTACAGTGGTACTCGAACCAACGACATTTTTGCCTAACATCCCACTGCGGGGTAGGTCGAAGCACGGACTATGGCCTGTTGAAGTGGCGGACATAGTCCATCTGTTAAATTTCCAAGCCTGCCGCACACTAGCGGAACTATCAAAACTTTCTCTTCATATCTTTAATTCTAGCCAAAAACATTGTTGTTCACTCTCGGTGCCTCATGGTGATGAGCGAACATCTCCTTCTACATCATAATTATTATTTAAAAAAATGTTGGAAGACCCGTTTTGTCTAGAATTTTGTTCGTATCAAATTGTTCCGCATTGTGTAACCCATCAGCAGGGTTGCCACATTATTTTTCATTCCCATCTTTAATTTTTGCCAAAAAAATCTTTTTTATCTGTGTTTAACTGCAAAAATCTTTACTTCAAATTTTGTGTTGTAAAAGGAAAACATATCGAGGGATTCATGTTCTCGGGTGTAATCGATAATTGCACTTAACCCTTCTGACAGGCCAGTATTGACATGATAATGAATCATGAGGTGTTTGTTTTGATTACTAAAAGTTCCAGGATAGGTGACTAAAATCGTAATGGAATAAACAATCAATCATTGTTATGATGCGTGTACATTAATTTGTTGAATTTAGAATTTAGTTGTGATGTTAATATTAGCTCATCAACTCCTCTTATCCTCCTTTGGCATCCATGATGTCCGAGCTCACGCTGTTCCGGATTTAGGACTTATTCAGATTGTGAAAAGCCAGCTTCCCATCTTCTCGTTTGAAATATAGACGTTTTCTTCAACAAGATTCGAGGTCTTCTGATTCTAACAGCTCGTTGTTCTTGAAGAAGGCTACCATCCTCAGCTCACGAATATCATTCCCAATGGCCTGTTCCTCATCGCTTTCAAAGAAGTTCGGATATTGGTCAATAATAGAGTTGAACTCCTTCAAAAAGCGTAGTGTCTTGGGGTCCACGCTTGATGCATAAGTCAGAACGTGCAAATCAAAGCGCTTAATGATCGGTATAAAAGCAAATTGAATAAAAAGTCTCATTCCTGGTATCAAAGAGATTTTCGGATCGAAGCAACTCTCCTGCAGCTATGCTTCTTCAAATCTGAAACTCCAAAATCCGTCAGGTATTTTAAGGTAATCATCCTCCCATAAATTAACAAGGAGCACCATCAACGAGACTTTAGCTGATTGCAGATGCTCAGGAATTCCGTAGCTTTTTACTGGATGATACGATTGGTTTTTGGATAAGCTTAAGAAGTGAAGAAGTGGCTGTGTCATCGGGTCAATGTCACAGTTAGATTGGAACGAGAAAAACAACACGAGCTCCGAAAACCGTTCTATATTCCATTTGACAACTAACTCCAACGATAGCCGTCTGGATGCAGAATAGTGTGATCTGGAATTTCTTGGATCGTTTGGGGCTGCAAGACAAGTAACTGCAGATAAATCGCATCATATGTTCCAGGTACTATGGCATGCGTACCATGCACAAAGAGCCAAAAAGTGGCAAGTAAATTTGATAATTATCAAATGAGGACAGTCACGTATCAGCAGTTTCTTGACAGATCGGTCAGAACCCATCATTTCCAAACCTCTGTCTGATCCAAAGGCTACATTTTTTTTGTTTTGTAATTGGGCCATCAATCTGGAACTGATTATCAATTGCGCAAGATATGTATAGATTTTTGCACTGCAAGATTATATTAAAGATAATAAAAAACACATTTGAAATAACTATGCTTCCAGTAGCAAAAATAACTATCGGAAACATTATACTAACTTCTCAAAATTCCTCTGCATAAATTAAAAAAATGCTTCTAAATTCAAAGAACAGTATTTTTGTATAACTTACTGCAAGAAATTCTGCCGAAATTTGTGAAGCAATCTATTTTAGGGATTCCTTTACAATCACAAAACTTCACAAGATCAGGGATTCCTCCGAACATTTCATCATAAGAAAGTTTTGATGCAATGTCAGAAGAAACTCCTGAAAGAATCCCTGGAGGAATCCCTACAAACTTCTGAAGAATACCTATAGAAACACCAGAAGGATTATCTTTAGGAATGTCTGAGAATCTTGGAGAAACTCTGTAAAATTTTCTTCAAAAATTATCTCAAAAAATCCTAAACTGTGCTCATATTTCAAATTTGAGGTTTTTGAGTGGACAAGCAATTGCCAAAAATCTTAAAAATCTTGGTTTTTCTAAAAAATCTGTAATCTTTACATACAGATATCTGTATGAAAAAAAATGAAAAAATCTGTGTCAATCTAGATAAATCTGTGCATGTGGCAACCCTGCCCATCAGGGCAAATGGAAATGCGTGCTGTGGGGTAAGCTGAAACAACGATTCAAAACGTCATCTGTGCAATAAAAACAAATATTTTATTCCAGAATTAATCATGGTCGGTTAATACATCCGGAAACCGGTGTCCACATATTCCAAGAAAGCATTGCGTGATGCGGCAGTTGCTGTACGAAACAAAAGAATGTCCCTATCAGAATCGGCTCGTTTATACAGGATACCCAAACCTACTTTGTTCTGGCACATCAAAAGGCTGAGCGGCTCTAGAGGCAGATCCACTGCTATTCCTTTCGAAGTGGAAGCAACCCAAGTAGCACACTACGATCCTAACTAGTTGTAGTAACTTAGCAAGTCATGTTTATGTTCTTTCAACTGAATGGCAACTAGTATGCTACTAAGGAAGGATGGCATCTTGCATCAAGACTATGGAGAAGTGGGGCTACGGTCTGAGCCAGAAGGAAATAATGTTTGATATGGCTCAGTTTCTGAAGAAAAACTCCATCAGGAGTTTATGAGTGATACGATGGTATATTAAGGTGAATTTATGACGAAGCCACAATCGAATTATCAAGCGCACAATTCAAGAACAAAATAATGAACTATTCTGGAAAGTAAACCGAATGGTCACCAGCAGGAGGTAACCAATCACATAGCTTTTTAGCGTAGTTTGTAGTTTGGTTCTCTAGAATTCTGCCCTTAAAAATCGTTTATGACTCACGTATCTTGAGTCTCACTTACACACATATTTTGTTTTTAATACACCAATATTAGCTTACGATTGCATGATGATGCATATGAACAAATAATTTCCGAATACAAAATAATTTAAAAAAAAGTTTTGACTTCCCGCATAGTCACAAACCATTTCTGGACCATTTCCCTTATTGTTGACGCCCGTTACCATTATTGTTACGATCTGATAGTTGACAACCATTGGTGGAGCTAGACAATTAGTCTGGAGGGGGCCTGGAGGAGGCCTGCCCGAAGGATTATTTTTTTCGTTTCGCTCATTCAGTGGATTTTGATTTAAGTTTCTTATTAAATAACTTTTGGAATGTTCTGTGCGGAAATCATCAACCAAGGATGTTTTAATGTAAAATACTATGAAAAACACATTGAAAATTTATAGGTTGTAACTAACTTAATTTCTGGAGAGAGTTCAAAAAATTTGAAGGAGAGTTTCGATTATTATTTCATCAAAAACTTACTGAGAACTTCACGGCAGTTCGAAAAGAACATCCATTTTTAATTTCAGGTTAAACTTAAGTTTTGATTGACATTGATGGTATTCCAGGGTATCGAAATTCCATGGAAATTTTTCGAAAGCTTTTGAAGGTATGGCAAAAGAATGTGAACAACTACAGTATAGGCAAAAATAACAAATGCACCGTATTAAATTTTCAAATTTTCAAGTACAGTCTCCAAAATGGCATTTGATTCGCTATGTTGTTTAAAATTGAAATGTTCTAAAAGAATGAATTCTTCGGCAAAATAGTTCATTTTTATAAAGATGACGTGGCTGAATAGCTCAGTGGTTATCCGTTCTGCTTACTGAGCAGATGGTCGGGAGTTCAATCCCAGGCCCGTCCACTTCCTTGTCATTTGTCACTTGCCATTCTCTATCACCACTAAATTTAAAATAAAAAAACAGTCTACTGCGCTTTCATTGATCGCATCACTTACCACAGTGAATCCATGATCTAAAAGTAACCTACCTCACTTACACAAAAACTATCCTTCCCTTGACAATTGTGGAGACGCAGAGGTAAACACGGTCTCTAACCAACGATTGTCAAACTAATGATCCTTCCCCCCTCCCCAAAGACCGTGAGGACGTGGCCGGTGCCGGTACTGATCTATGAATAGAATTAGTGAACTCGTACATTGAAGATGCAAAGCTACTCCCAAGCTCCATCTTTGTGGTTTTCTGTGCAATTACACTAGTTCTGATCGGTAACGGAGTAGCAGCTACGCTACGCACGGTCTTTTCTAATAATAATATAAATAAATAATAAAATAGTTCATTTTTATAAAATAAACTATTTCTTAAAAGAAAGTAAATGTTTTTTTTTTATTTCCTAAGATGGTGAATCAGATGTAATTTTGAAGATTTTGAAGCACAGTTTATAAATTCAATACAGTTTGAAATTCAGGTTACTTCTATTGTCTAGTTATAGTCAAAATTTCAGCTAAATCTATCCTTTGAGAGAATGTCAAATATGACAATTTTGTATGAAAAACTGTAGATGTATTTAATATTTTCGCCATCACTGTATACTTGGAACTATTCCAGCCAAAAATAGAACCTTTTGATTGAAAATCAAATCCCTTAAAGAAGCCTTAGGTATAAATGTAAGACAACTGTTATAAAAGCAAAGTGAATTTTGATAAAATTTTACAATACAGGTAGGCCCATGTTGTCTATAACGACGACTAGTGGTACTGAAGTCATCCCCAACGAATGATATGATTTCAGGAATTTACCTGATTATATTTTTACCTTACTTCTAAAACTAGATTTTCGAAAATATTATCGTTATGAATGAACTTCTATTTCCATATTTTGCTTGTGTACATTCGTTAGCTTTGAAACTTTTAATTAATCTGGTAATTTATACTCTACTAAATTGTTCGTACAAGATAAATTGATATCGAGAATTCTAAAATGCGCTTTCAAATAAAACTCATTATTGTAATATCTTCTTGAATAAAAATACGTACATAGAAAAGTGTTTCAAATCTTATGTTTCAACTTAACAGGCTCTACATTTTACTGTCGCTGTTAGTTTAGATATAAGTCTAGAGGTTTGAATATTAATGGAATTGAATTATGAGAATTCAGAATTATTTAGAGCTAAAGCGTAGGGCTTTTGTTAAGCAGTATTTCGAAGCAAACGCAACATTAATAAATAACAATCTTAGTAGTGTATATATCCAATGATGGGGTTCCCATCAGAGCATGCTCTTAAAAGGATCATCATACGACACCTTACAGGGTTTATCTCCGAAGTTGTTAAATAAACAACGACCAGAAAAAAACACTACTGATAAAAATGAGAAGTTGTGGTTTTAAAACCTCTAATTGGAAATTAATTTACATCACATGTGGTCTTTAGGGAGTGGGTAAACAGAGATTCCACACCGCTAGAACCATACTGTGCCTTTGGCGGGATTTGAGCACAACCAAGCTCATACATTTTTGCCAGTCAAGGTGGCGAATCCGTGACCTTTTGTGTTGCAAAAGTGTGTGCGTTTGCCTCGAAATACTGCGGTCAATTTCAAACTACTTCTATTCAATTTCATAACCTACCGAGCTCTATCGGACCTTTCGATACATTCGCTTCACATCTTTGGTTTTAGCAAAAATTGCTGTTCACTACTGGTATCCCATGGTGCTGGGAAGATATTTCAAATTTCAAAACATTATAACAGACGCAAACTCTCGAGCGAATGTTGATTCTCATGGATCTAATTGTCGTTAACTATGGTTTTCTTAATAAATGTACCAACTTTTCATCTTATAAAGAACAGTGGGGTAAGTACAAAATGTGGGGAATAGGGTACGTGCACTTTACTCCTTCAGAAATAGTAACTCGTTCAATCTATTTCTAAAGGGAGCAAAGTACAAAAACAACTAACACTGTAACTAGAAATGAGAAAAAAAATTAGTATTTTCCATTTAATTCCAACTACTTTTGCTTATCTTGACAGGTACGCGTATTTCGTTTACAATGTGCAGACTTCTTCAGTGTCTCGTACTAATAACTCGACTCGACGAAAAATCCTGGGGGGGGGGGCTACAGAATTCTGGAGGGGGCCTGGCCCCCTTGGCACCCCCAGTAGTTACGCCAATGTTGACAACTATAAACTTACGATCTCCTTTATAAATTTAACAATATGTCAGATGGTAAAAGGCCAAATACCAATATGCTGCATAGACGGTTAAGTTAGGTTACCATAGAAAAATTGTAATTTTCAAGAACAAAATATTGGCTGTACTCTATTCCAATCTTTGGTCTGAATTATTAAACATTACAAACGGATACACATTGTATCAAAGGGTGATTTTTTTACAGCACTTTTAAGTTCAACTTTCAAAAGGCCGTATCAACTTGCCCCGGTGTACCTTATATATTAAAAGGAGTTGCTGTTTGTCTGTCTGACCCTTATAGAGTCGGAAACTACTGAACCGATCGGCTTGCAAATTTGTATGAAGCGGTTTTTGGGCCTGGTAGGTAACTATGCCCCTACTCCACATTCATGGGAGAGGAGCACTCATACAACTGAAACACAATTTGCTGAGTAACTCAAGAACTAATCAGGCAATGGTTCCAAATTCGGCTTTTAAAGACAATGATTGTATGGTGGTTTGAGATCCCTCCCCTCTCTGAAAAAAGGTGCTCTCATACAAATGAAACACATATTTCAACCAATCATGAGTCGTGTTATTAGCACAGAGAACAGACATTGATGTCCATATACCTTTTCTTGAAAAACGTGTGTAAAAGTTAATATAGGCAGCCTGTATAAGAAGCAAGTGCAGAGAAAAACAAACAAAACTTTTCAGATTATGTGCTGGGCTTTTTATTGATAAACATTTACATGACAGTAATTCCACAACTGCAGCGCCGCCTACCAGGAGCATAACGACATACACTTGAAATGTCGGTTTAAAGTTTTACACAAGTAGCAGACCGAAGATGAACGTCTGTTCTTTGTGTTATTAGTACGTTTTGGTGAACTGTCAATGATTTTTTTTTTTAGAAAAATTCAAACCTCTTCTAGAGATCGGGCGGGAATGGGCCGCTGATTGGGTGATCTTGATAAAGCAACGAATACTTTTTTCTCACAAACAAAATGTTCAATGCAAATTTTAATGCCATGCTATATCTGAACTCACGTGTTTGGTTCACTAGGCGTTTCATTAGGCGTAATACGAGAACTTATAAAAATTATCAATTCAATTCGAACATTTTCAAACACTGCAGTGAAGCAGTCGGTTGAGACTAACTGTCATAAAACATTTTATATCATCTGATCTTTTTCGTAATGATCGAAATGAAAAATGAAGAGATCTATTCAAAAAATCAGGAAGTCCGACCCTTTGTGAAAAGGCATCTTCTCTTAAAGTTAAATTTCAAATGTCTCGAAAACGGATGGTCAAAGCAAATTCGGTTTCTAGAGCTCTAGGGTTAAAATCATGCAAATAAATACAGAAAAATGCAGTAAAAGTTGAGCTTCGAAGAAATCATCAGAAGGATTGTTTCCATACTGGAAATAGCACAAAAAAAAAATGGTCAGTCTTGAAGGTATTTGTTTAACAAATGAAGGAAATCAGGAATTGGCTTTTGATTTATCCAAAATTTGAAAAAAAAAACTTTCTGCTCTAAAATATTTTTTTTCTCAGTGTAAGTATATGTTTTTACATTCAAATAGGCCCATATCTTGTCGTTAGACAATTCATCTATACTACCAGTGGTTTTTGAGGTACAATATTTTATCTATTTCGTTTGCTAACAATAATTTGGCCTTTTCAAAAAATACTTCTCACTTGCGAAAAGTACTTAGGATGTGCTCAAGATTGCGAATTAATTTTAATTTTCATTTAAACTGTATTTTTCTTGTTCCAAATTGCTGCAAGAGTAGATTAAAACATATGCCAGTTTTCAAATGATGCAAAATAGTTCCGGTATAAAACAGAATGTACAAGACCAGTGCAGCGATGTTTTTTCGTTTGTTCTAAATAAATAAATCCCATCCACGATTTGGACCACCGTTGAAGATGCCCTTATTGATCTACAAATTTTCGATCAGGTGTCTATCAAAATTGAGTTCCCATCAGTCAGAAATAAGTCAGCTAAAGTAGCAGACTTAATCGATTATTTTCCATCTGTCAAGTTTAAGTGAAAATTAAAATTAATTCGCAAATTAGGACACACCCTTAGTCACAATGGAAACATTCATTTAAATCACTGCCACTCAAATTTTGTCGATTCGTCATTTGGCGCGGGTATTCTCAATACAAAAAAATATTTGATTTTTCCGAAATCCGATGGTATTCACCCCGAAATCTTGCAGTTGCTTTTGATTCAATGGCATTTTAATCCTTTGTTTGAACTTTTGTGTCAATATTCGAACAAATCTAGGAAATTGCTCGATGGTTGAATTGCAATAAAAGTATGTCCTTAATTTCCATTTCTGAGATAAATGAGAAAGGTTTGGTGTCACAGTGAGAAAATCGAGTCATAATTGTACCAAATATTATACAGTGGGGTCCTCTGTACTACGGAGGGTGATATCATTTAACCACCCAGATTTCTCAACTGTTTGCTCGGATGCCGCCTTTCAAACATGCCTTACGGTCAATTTCAACTACTTCTATTCAATTTCACAACCTGCCGTGCTCTTACGGACCTATCAATACATAGAGCGAGTCTAACAATGAGAAATTCTCTCCTGTCTCGCTCTCTAATGGCTAATAATGGACTGAAAAGTGTAAAGGTGATTGAAATAGGAATGAAAAGGCAAGTTATCAAACATAGTCTATCAATATTCGATTTGCCGTTATTCAAAAACTCCGTTGAAGTTTTTACGCAACGTCAAGAGTGACAAAATATACAATTTGTAATGTACTTAATTTGTCTATATCAGTCCAATCCGAAAATCTTCGATATGATCGTTTTTCAATTAAAATAATTAGGGCCTTTTTATTTAAATCTCTCAGCTCAAGACAAATGGAAAAATCATGATGTAGAAGGAGATGTTCGCTCATCACCATGCGGCACCAAGAGTGAACAACAATGTTTTTGGCTAGAATGAAAGATGTGAAGAGAAAGTGTTGAAAGGTCCGTCAGAGTGCGGCAGGTAGGAAAATTAACAGATGTTTTTTGAAAATTGAGCGAAAGGGCATGTATCCAATGGTACTCGAACCATGGACGTCAATCTTTGCCTAACATCCCACTGCGGGGTAGGTTGTAGCGACGGAACAAGTCCGCCACTTCAACAGGCAAAAATTGACGCATGGAAAGACGCTCATGTACCACTGTGGCTTGTATAGTTTATTCTTAGCGATCTATTGTGTGCACTCTGTTTACTGATGCGCACATGGGAGAGAAACACTCTTTCTTTTTTTGGGTTTGTTTTGATTCGCAACGACTGACGATCACTAATGTTTTTCTCGTCGTCTCCGACTTAGAGACCTCGGAGAGAAACATAGTGAAGCGATGCGATACTGGTCGTTACTCCTCGCACGGAGAATACATAACATAACAATTAATGTATGGAAAAATCATCCCAATAAATTGAAGAAACGTGTCAAAACAATAAAAAAAAAACATCTGACTAGCAGAAGTGGTGTAAAAAGATGGCAGATCAAGTTGACAGCGCCTCGGATAGCGTAGTCGGTAAGCGCACGGTCTACCAAGCCGAAGATTCCCGACCGATCTGTCTCGACTTTCTTGAGCATAGAGTATAATTGTGCTTTCCACACAATATACAAATGTATTAATTAGTGTTGGCAAAGCTAGCTCTTATTAATAACTGTGGAAGTGCGCTAAAAACACTAAGTTGAAAAGCAGGTAAAAGCTCGTTTCATGAGCGTTAAAAAAGCATCAAATGAGCGTCAAATGAGCAATAGAAGAAGAAGATCAAGTTGACAGCACTACTGTGCAAACAATGATGGGTGGTATTCAGCGAAAAGTCCGAAAGTTCATCCAAGATACTGATGCATTAGTTTTTGTTGTTTTTTCCCTGTGAAGGTCCATGAATTCCCAGCAGAATAAGGTTTAATTCAACCGCTTTTTTATGTAATTTTTTGGCAAAGAATTGTCTCATATTTTTTGCGGACAAATAGTAAGTGGATCAAGCTTTAGCGATAAACCTAGTACATGAAAAGTATTGTAGGTTCGGTAACAAGTTGGAATTGACTGACTACCGAAGCTGGATTTTACTCGCTACCTGTACGTTAAAAAAAAGGGTCGGTAGTAGTGCGCTGTATAGCGCACCTTATGCACTACTACCGACGTTATGTTTAACGTACAGTTAGCGAGCAAAATACAACTTCGGTAGTCAGTGAGTTCCAACTTTCTACCGCAGCGACAATAGTGTCTTTTGATGAGCGCGAGCATGATCATGATTGGCCATCCAAGGTTGCTGCTCCGTTATTGCCAGAACAGCTGTCATTACACTGAGAACCAACAGATCCAATTACAATGGCAGCACTGGCCGTACCCAAATGCAGATCAAAAATGGAATGAGTAGGACTATGTTGGCATGATATTCGCTTTGTTAGTAGACGAGAACAGCTCTGCACTTCCACAAGAAAATACTGGGATAAAACGGTTGGATGATGAAACAAACGTCAAAGCAGACTTGAAGCAGTTTCCTGGTCTTGAGTTTTATACCGCATTACAACGTGGCAAAGTTGACGACCACTCAAAGGCCAAGAAGGCAAAATCTTTATAACTACAGGTACAATTAGCCAACCAATTTACGTCAACGAGTGTCTGCAAAACGGCTACTACCAGTCATCCAAAAGCACACGAGGTCCACAGAGCTTCATCCACTTGAAAGATATAGGGTTATTGTGTACCTTGGAAAATCGAAAGGGGAGGCTAGTTATGAGAAAGATTATGCTAAAAAGTCGGAAAATGCTTCCAGAAAGGTGACTTGGGATACCGTGTGATACTGTTAGTGGATTGTATCCAACGTAAAGTTAGAGGATGCGGATACAACAAGTCAAAATAATATTTTGAATTAAATACGTTATAAATTAACCCTTTATTTCGTAGGCTAGATTTTGCTGTGCGCATACCTTAAAACTCATAAATTTTCTAGTATGAACAAAGTATTTGTTGAATACAGAACTTTAATTTTGGGTGTTTTTCAATTATATGGATAAAGGAAAACCTTGCATATTAGGGTTAAAAGGCTGCTGAGCTGAGACATTAAATATAATGATTTCAAGAAAAGATGGAAAATCACCTAGGCGGGCGTATCTGAGGATATCGGACGGAGCCTGATGGCGGGTGTACCACAGAAAGCTCGAAAATTTTAAAGCTCCGAAATTCAACGTGGACAGGGTTTAATATTGATACCAAAAAAATATGACTTTACATAGGGTGATTTTTGGGAAAAGTAAAGCATGTTATAACTCTTATATTTTGGTATTCCACAAGCCGTTGGGCTATATTTATTTGCAAAAGAAATGAAATTAAAGATGTTAGAGAAATGGATGCATTTATTGGGTTTCTCAGATACACCCTAAATTAACTGCTAAAATTTGCCCATATTCGGTCCTATAAGAAGCTACAGTAAAAATTTAGCGTTTGGAGTAACCACAAACTCGTTTAACTACATTTTTTTTCTGGACCATTCTTTTCCTCAATAATGCGAATAAAAATGTTAGTTTTTTGATTGATACGAAAATAAGGACCACCCTAATGATGAACATATCAAAGGAACCTGAATATTAGAAACAACTTTGTGCAAGACATTCAAAATTAGGCTGAAAACATATCTTTCTGCCTAAATTTACAATCCAGACCACTGTGCACTTTGTGCACTGTGAAGCGAAAATAGAAAATTATAATAGTAGTAATCAAAATTTATTTGGTTTCGTTGTAGAAGCAACCGGTGGCAGTATCAGCTCGCAGAAAACTGAATGTTATTTTTTTCAAAAACAACATTTTCGGCGTTGTTGAATACACAGAAAAAAATAATGCAGGCGCGTAATATTTCCCCTCGTTTAAATGCAAGCCACAGGCGGCGTAAACAAAGAAATTGTTTACAATATTTCATGTGCCACACGATTATGTTTGCAATCTTTCATACAACATGCTAGATTCAGGCATTATCTGGCTTAAGCTTTTATGAAATATCCCATTATTGTCTGCCAAATCTAGTATTCCCATTATGTGCATTAGACAACGCAGAAAATTTAATGTATCTTTTTATCTGTGTAGGTGTAATGCAATTTGTAACTACTGTTTCTACCAAGATACATTTTGATCCTTGGAACATGGTTCAACTGTAAAGCTTTATCATGTTGATTTATTCCACACAAAAAAACTATGAAAGCCATAAAACCTTTGAAACCCCTTAGTCACTTTAATAGTTTACCTGCCGTCTACCGTCGGGAAGCAGAACATTGTACTTTCCGGTGGTATAATCTCCGTCTCTCATCTCTTCGTGTCCAAAGGACAAATCCGCATCCTCGTCGTCAACTTCGTATGTGAACTCATACTTTGCTGGTTCCTGAAACGATTCACCACTATCAATTTCGTTTTTCAGATCAATTAACTCCATCACAACTCACATCCTCAAACGAATCATGATGCTCCTCATGATGCTCGTGATGTTCGTGATGGTCATCGAACCCGGAATGGTGATTCGGCGGTCCATAGCTACTGTCCGGAGTACCGTAGCTCGACGAGGGAGGAACTAGATCCGTATGATGATGATCCCCTTCCCCGTGGTGATGGTGATCATCGTGATAGCCGTTCCCATTGTGACCGTGCGCCGGTGGAAGGTAGGAGTTAACCGGTGCTTCAGGTTTGGCGTTCGTCACCACTATGGCAATGACTAGCAGCAGCAAACAGCGGCAAAGCTGTTCTCCAATGAGGGGGTTTTGAGCGAGTGGTGAGTATGAAATTATAAGAGAATCGTGTAAGTCGAAAAGTGGTGTGGCCACGCTGGAATCCAGCAGAGTTAATTCGCCTGCAAGTAGGGAACTTGCATTTCACGATTTATAGCATTGATGCTGAATCGAAACTGATACTCTAATGTCCAACTCGTACCTTAAGAAGCTTTATCCTTTTCACGGAGCGTTGCATGCCTGGTAGATCACTTGAACTGCTTAGCAGTTCACAAATGTCTTTAATTTGCACTGATCCAATCGAAACACTTAGCTCACTATCAAACTACCATTTACGTTATCGCAAATCACTATCTTCCACAATGTCCTTTCTCGAATCCACCACTGCACTTTCAATCGCCACTTTTCTAACCCGTCAAACCTCCAAACAAATCCTTCTTCAGATAGGAGAGAACAATAGAACTTGTTCTTCCTGCTCCTATCGAGAGAACCGAACCAACTGATGTCCTAGTCCAACTGTCCCTCCGTTTTTATAGAAAAGACGATCTATTCCCAAGAACACTCTCCCCTGTAATCAGCATCTCGTTAGATCACATTCGCCCAGCGACAAAGCACCTCATTACGGCGGAAAAAATGGAACCAGAACGATTTCCTCCTACACCCCATGCTGCTAGTCACCACCCACCCCGAAAAATAAAACACCATAAGAAGAAGGCATCACTCTCATCTCATATCAACACCCACCCCCTCAGCCCCGCACGCCCAATGCTATTGAATCGGAATCAGGTGACGAAAATCGACTGCCAAAGACAAACAAGCAGGGAAAACGATCGTGAAACAAATCAATATCGCGAAACTCCGATAGGCAAAGTAGGCATTTTGCATACGGCACTTGGTTTATGGTTCGTTTGTGTGGCTCCTTCTGCTATCGCGAGCCAATCAACCCGGGCACCTGAGAGCACCGCCGAGTAAACCTACCGCAATGCAGCATGCGATCGGCTAAACGGACAAATTACGGCGGACGGCGACTAAGTACTTTCAATATCAGTGAAGATCTGTCGATCGGGCGCGCGGGCTGGGTGACGATCGTGGTCGCGTGTCGCCGCCACCAACAGAACGAGGCGCAACGGAATGGTTTCGGTGATGACGGTTGCGACAGTGACTCTGAAAAAAAAAGGGTCGTCGCTTCAAGATCGCGTGGCGTTGGATTGTGGCATATTCATGGGAATGGACCCCTTCAGTGTAGGATTTAAAATTTATGTTGATTTTGGGAATTATAATTTTGGAAATGTCTGTCTTATCTGTTATTTTATAGGTGTCCTATCAAATATAAAATTATTAATCAACCTTTTGAACCATTTGAAAAGGGCGGAGGAGCCAAAATGTAATCAAATCATATTGTATTATATTTTGATTGGACAATTTCAGAACAACTAATTTAATTTGACAATGACATTGAAATCAATTATCCGCAAAAAACATAAGTTATGGCGTTCTTCCGGATATCACGTTGCTCTAGTTATTTTGCTGTTCCGCCGCTTATTTTTTCAGTTAACTTAACCCTTATGTGATCGACAGGGTACCCGGGTACCTTTTCATGTTTTACTTTACAAAATTTCATAGTTTATTTTAAACTAGGAAGCTGAAATTTAGTGACATCTAAATAATAGTTGGAAGGCAACTTTTAACATAAAAACATTACGTATAGCAGCAAGGAGTGCCGAAGGGGATGAACCTCAATTTTTTCAACTTTAGTGATCGACAGGGTACCCGGGTACCCACCAAATTCATATGATCATATGAACCGATTGACCGATTATTATTCTTTCGGCACCGTTTGATTCCAAAACTCATTGACTTTATGGACATTATCAGCAATGACCATTTGAATTCATCTGGTTCCCGTAAATCCGGGTTACCGGGGCTGAGTTACGGAGACACAATATCGGAACATCTATTGAATTTGTAAAAATTGATGACAGATTGTTTGGAATAACTCTTAGAAACTATTTCTATCCTATTGTGGGCCATTTGCCAACTTTTTCCTGGAACGGCCATTCTGTAACAGGTTCCCATGGGGCCACGATTGACCACGAACATTTTCAGTAGAAAACCCTGTCAATATGGGTATCAAAATTCATGAAATTTCTTCAGTAGGATATTTCTCAACGTTTTTGTGGCTATCTGATGATTTATTCTAAGACCTGTCAATCCGGAACAGGTTTCCGTCAGGTCTCGAGTGGTTATGAACATTTTAAAAAGGCAAGCTTTCTAGTTAAATTTCATTGAAGCCCATGTCGTCAAGGATTCCTTCTAAACGTGAACATGGCCAGTTGAGGCCAAACGGAAACCTGTTACGGTAAAACAGGTCCAAAGGCAAATCATCAGATTGCCACTAAAAGTTGAGAAATAGCCTACTGGCGAAATTTCATGAATTTTGATACCCATATTGACAGGGTTTTTTGTACTGAAAATGTTCGTGGCCAATCGAGGCCCCACAGGAACACAGAATGGCCGTTGCAGGAACAAGTCGGCATATGGTCCACAATGGAATACAAATAGTTTCTAAGAATTATTCCATCGACTTTGACATCCATTCCCGGAAATTTAATAGATCTTTCACAGCCCCGGTAATCCGGAGCTACGGTAACCAGATGAATTCAAACGGTCATTGCTGATAATGTCCTTAAAGCCAATGAGTATTGAAATCTAACAGTGCCAAAAGAACTAAAATCGGTCGATAATAGCCAGAGTTATAATCATTTGAATTTGGTGGGTACCCGGGTACCCTGTCGATCACCTAAAGGTGTTTTTTTTTTGTCGAACACATAAGGGTTAAAATCAGGCAAACCCTATTTCAATCATCATATACTAACTTCAACTTGAGCTTGATGTATATATTTACGGATTTTAAGCGTAAATATAACTTCATTTAAAAACTTGAAAAAAAAACATTACGCATTATTCACAAAAGTCATTTCAGTTGTTTATTTCCATTGATTGTTGTTACGCCGTCGATAGCTTTTACATGGTTTACTGGCTGTTTCATCGAGATTTCATGAAATTGTGTTGAAGAAAGCCAATTATTTTATTGATTTATTTGAGAAATGTATGACCTTTGTTCAGTTCAACTCAGATTCCGTAACGGAGAGCCATGTTTTCCTCCTCTGTGTAGACAGCCGGACAATTATAAACGCTGTATATCAGCCTTAGCTAGGCAAGAATATTCGCGCATTTCTCAAATTCACTTCCGTTTCCTCCACGTTCATCTAAACCATGATTGATCCAGCCCTCAGGTCTCCTCATTCGATGTCGCAGCTTTGATTCCATCGCATTGTCTGTGTCCATGATTGTGTCCATGACTAAGAATTCTCAATTTAATTAGAACAATAAGACAAATGTTCATTCGATAGAATCACTTACCTCTGATTATCTTAGTAGCAGGCTTGCTGATAATCGCATTGTTTTCCCCTTATTCACTCATCGTGTGCGAAGATCTTCGAAGCATCGAAATACAACCATTCCTCAGTAATGAAGAGCAGTGTTTTTCTGTTTTGTCGCTCTTCTTCACATGCGTTGATCTTCATGAAGAATGAAGAATGAAGATCGAACGCGTGTAGTTCATTCTTCGACGCGAACCAAGAAAGTTGTTCGTCACTATGAAGAACGGTAATGTTTGAAACAGCAGCTTAGTGGTGTGATTTAGGAAGCGATGGAAGCTAGTGGTGCGATTAAATACCGCTGGCTGGCAGAATCAAATAATAGAAGGTGTGATTTTGAGCCGAATACGTTTGTGGCCGCCAATTTTAAAATGGATTTCATTTCGTTACATCTCGATGTGGCTGGGCGGTTGGGTTGGGGATAAGATAACCGTAGTTTTCGTAGTGATAATTGGGATGGACAGCCAAGTAGTAGCAAAACTAATAAGGCTCTTATGTTCCTGAAAGCAAATGAATCCCTGTTGTCGAAGGTGGTTGATGTATTGGGTGCAGAGTAAAATAAAGTCTGCATGGTTTTGAAGATTTTTTTTTATCGTTACCTTGTTTCATTTCTCTCTTATTCTACTCGTATTTATGTTGAATTGAGACTAAACTGATATAAAATTTGTTATACTACAGATAAATACCACAGACAAATTAAAATCTACTTTTAAGTCACTAAATAAAAAGACAAACCTGAATTTCTCCACCTAAGGCTAAAGCTGACCATTCTTATACATCCCCAGGGGTGTCCGGAATATGTGGTAGTGGACTCTAGATCTTATCGCAATTGCACTTCTTTTTTAATTTTCATGAAATTTGTGCTGCCGCATTATGGGTTTAGTAGAGTAAAACACGCCTCATGAATCTCCTTAAAAACCAACAAAACAGTATCTGTGGATAATATATCAAATCTCCTTGAATTCATCTTCAGGATGAGAAAATAATATCAAAATATTTGAGAAACGTGCAACGAACATTGTAAACTTCGCTTTGATGCCTCGAACTTTCCTCATTTAATGTTTAAGCCCCATGTTTCGTGGTAATATGTAGCGATGAAAAAAGCTTTCCTTTATTTTTCATTAAATAATTTAGCTATTAATAAAATTTAGCTTTTTAAGGAGATGCTTATCGTGTCGTGTGTTACTAGGCATCACGAATAATATTAGACCATTTTTTTTGCCATGTCTCTGTGCATGTTAAGGTGTTACATAAATATATATTTATTGTTCGAAATTATTCGTGTCCTTGAAACTACAGAATTATTGATTGGATTGCTAAAGCATGGCCTTGAAACCTTTGATATCTCTTGGAAAAAGTTGTTCGATATGTTTTCATGTTACAAATGAAGCATGTCTGAGCGGGCGGAATCTCATTTTGCAGATGGAAAATCTCTTGCAGTATCGATTTACGGCATAACTGCAACAAACACAACTGACGAGCAAATCCAGCTTTGGCTTGAGGTCTACTTACTAGGTACTTATCATTGGTAAGATCGTCACAATGACAGCGAAGTGTTAAAAGATAAAGAAATAGTTAGTTTGCAACAAACATTGAAAGATCCCTCGACAAAAATAACATCGAAACGTCATCATGGTTTTGACATCAACTTTTGAAGCATGACTGCTTTTTAATTGGGTCGCAACTAAATTACCGGACCACCAACTAAAAAGCGCTCCAACTAGAAAATCCCTAATTAGCAGACTTCTGCTGTTTATGATTATATTTACATTTTTCCTAAAAACTAGATCAAAGGGAAGCTTCCTTTAGATATTCAAAAATTGGTACACTAGTTCCAGAGTAATAATTTTTAAAGTTATTTAATAAAAAAGTTGTTCAGGACACCCTACCACGAAAATGATCACTCTAATACCATCATAAAAATATATATGGTTATTATTTTTTGATAAACAACAAGCTTCCCAACTGTTTAAAAATTCTGAGATTCAGTAAATCTTTTTTATGGGATTGCTGCACATACATATAATTCACTGGATTGCTTTATACGCGACTCCTGCGAACGGCGTAAAAATCACATAAAACCGAAAAACCGACCAAACCATGGTATTGAAAAATTGATTTCTTTTTGAATACTTTATGATCTGTTCCTGTAAATAATGGCTATAATCGTTGATCACGCACAAACCACAAGACTACCACGCAATCCAACAACACCATATGATAGTGTTGTTATGCGATTCGTTAGAAATCGAAATCGATTTGAAACGTACCGCGTAAAAAGCGATTTTTAGGTACATCCGCCCAAAAAAGCTGTGAAAAAACCGTAATAACCCACTACACTGTATAGTAGATGTACTAGTTATGGCTAAATAACCAGATTATCGCGTGTTGGTATGGTATTCCAATAGACTATATGAGAACACACCATAATAGGAATGTACGGCAATAGCTGGTACATGTACCCTATATTTACAATAAAAATATGATTATTTAATATCTGTAATGCCACATAGCCACCCCATATGCAGATGAGCACAAAAAATCTTCGATGTCACCATCCTTCCAGCTAAGCTACCTAAGCATTTTTCCAACCAACCAACAAAATATTCTTCTTGAAGAATGAGCAGCAGCCTATTCTTCATGAAGAATATATTATTAGGTGATCGCTACCGAACTGGATCGCATCCGAAGAATGCTCTTATGAATCGTGCAAATAGAAAATCGAGAGTGAGTGCCCTAAGCTTGAATATTTCAAGTGGTAACACAGCGAATGACGAAGAAGATGGAAGAGACGAAAAAATAACCGATGTTACTCTGTCTGCATGGCCCATCGGGCTCGAAGGTTTGAATGTATGTTCACTGCTGCTTCGACTCTGAGGTGAAGAGCAAACGTGGTGAATGAAGAATGCTTCATAGGCGTAGCTAGAGGGGGGCAGAGGAGGGCCGTTGCCCCCCCCTTACTTTTCAATCAATTTTTAGAATTTTGATGTTTGCTTCAATTTTTTATTATTTAGTGTTAGTGTTTGATAGATTGCTCCTTTGCTCCAATGAAAAAGCGCAAAGTTGCCTCGATTTTGTGACAAGTGTAGCAAATAAGTACAAAAGGTGGACATCCACGAGAATTTTTTGTAAATAGTAAAGACTAAAAATTTTTTAACATGTGATATTCTACGGGCGAGACGAAATGACTCATATCCGAATTTCAGAGACAAGACAGCATGCTAATCAGAGCGAAAAGTTGCAGATTTTATCCGTTACTATGAGCATGAGTAAGATAATAAACTGGATTGACTACCCGAGGCAGCTACTCCGTTGTTGCCAGATGAGCTGTTCTTACACAAAGAACCACCAGATGATGCTTGGAACTAGCATACTTTCTCAATATGAAAAAAACTGGTGATCTCAAACCAATGCAATAACCAGCGCCTGCCTCGCCAGAATGCAGGTCATATAAGGGAATGAAATGTCATAGGAAGGGAAACACCAACGCGATCCTACGGTAAACTTACGGTTTTATCCTAGATATAACCCACCTCTATTTTTTTATTTTAATACCTATTTCTGATTTGAACCTATTTATACAAATAGTGCTATTGGACCCAATCACAAAATGGGATAGTGGTTTACTTGCTCCAGGATATGGTGGTACGGCGAGCATGGCAAACCAATATTATGAATCACAATTAATTGTGATCCCCACCACTAGGAAGAATTTTTGATGTTTATTTTTCTGTGCTCACTCGATTACTCACATCATTATAGATAACCGAAACAATACGAAATGCGCCATGGCCTATAGCAAAATAGTGCGTAATATAGCATCGACACAACTTTTCACAGCCGATGCTCGAAGCATACTTTTGTTTTGTAAACTTTCAATTTTTACAACTGTATCAATCCTATAGAAGTTTCTTAAGAACAATCTATGCGAATCCATTTAAAATTGAGATTGAGGGATTTGGCAAAAGTAAGAGTGTGTAGATGCATTTCGTGCCTTCTGGCAACTTTATGCTTCTATTGATGTCCAGGCTCGTTGGTTTTGCATCAACCGGGGAGGACTTGATCCTATACTCAATGCTTTCATTATCTCCAATCCTCGAGACTCGGATACTCGGACGAACCACATCACTCGAGCCGTCGTTGCATTGATCAACCACGTCAGTTCATCCGGAAATCCACATTCGTGCATAATCTGCCATAGCTGGTCCCGAAAAAAAAACCCATCAAGTGTGTATCAATTTTTTGATTAGTTCTAAAGCTAGACAGAAATTTGTGTTTCATTTCAATAAGAGCTCCCACTTTCAAAGGGGGGGAAAGCATTGAGCCACCATAGAAACAAACTTGTTTCCATTCGCTTGATTAATTCTCGAGTTATGCAGAATTTTCTGTTTTATTCGTATGCGAGGTGGTTTTGAGGGGTCTCAAAGCACCAAAGAAATATTTATTGTCTTCAAAAACCTGCACATGTCAAAATTGGTTCCATTTGCTTGAATAGTTCTCGAGTTATGCAGAAATTTGTGTTGTATTTTTATAGAAGCCCCCCTTCCATTTATTACAAGAACCTTTTCCGGTCTCTAAAATCTTGCATACACATTTTCACATTAATCGGTTCAGTAGTTTCCGAGTCTTTACGGGTCAGACAGACAGACAGACAAAAATTCATTTTATATATACTTAAGTCTCTTTTTTTACACGGTTTTCTTTTATGGCGTTTATTTTCGGTGATAACTACAGAACGAAACAACTTATCGACCTAATTTCGAATCACATTTTTTTTGTTTTGGGAACAAATAATCATATGGCAGTTTTTCAAAAAAAAAAAAAACTCAATATCCCCCATATAAAAAAGACCTTGGTGTATATACAAGATTATAAAGGATGCACAATAGAGGTATTCAAAATTAAGTACCAGTTCAAACCAGCAGTAACGATGCTGCTAGGGCCACTCTCAATGTGTGATGAGGGATTTTCCTTGAGAAAATAAAGTAAATTAAAAGTAATGCTTCAGAGCTGATTTAGCCCCACCTTTACCAGTCATCCTTACTGACTTTCTGGCCACAAACAAAAGTGTGGTAGTTAGGCTGATGCAAATTTCGAACTGTTTGCTCCCCTAAGCTTAATCGACGCCAATTTGGGTCCTGACAGTGAAAATTGAACACATTTGGTTTTAATTTGGCTTTGCACACCCTATTCAAAGTTTGTATGGGAATTAGTATGAAAAATCTCAAACTTACATTTCCAGATCCCTAACATCTTGATGTTATGAGCTTAAACCAAATCTAATATAGACTCATATAGTGTAAGTTGTCAACTATCAAAATGCCGAAGATACTTGACATGTAAATTTTATACAAAAATAGGCAGCTTGGTGTAGAGTTTCTGGGCACGCATTTTGGCAACACTCTGTTGACGTTTGACCCGATTTAGAAAATTCTGGGTTTTGTACGATATCAATCAAGATCGTTTCTTGGCCCTCTGGACGAAATTTTGTGAAACATCATGGTTTTTGGCTTTGTTGCTGGGTCGCCTTGTTCGGATTCCGCTCAAAATTACCAAACAGCACTCGTCCAGCTCCTGGCTTGTAGTTCACAGGCTTTCGTTTCCGGAACCTCTGGAGGTCCCTAGAGACGGTCGAATGATGTATATTCATCAGTTTTCCCAAGGCGCAATGCGCGACCCAGTATTTTGCGTGTAAGCGAGAAAAATCCTCTCGCGAACGGTTTACGATTTTTTCCATAACAACCGTAATTTTACCGACAACTTCACAACTCATCTGATGATAACCTTCCTAAGATATTGGAATTTCAACTTCAATGTACGCAATCTAATTTATTTTTTAACCAGTCGGATTGAAATTTTCTCGCTTTTTATATAACATGGATCGTTTTATTTTTGCATTAAAATATCTTTTTATAAATCATTCTTACAATTGTCAGATTAGTTCCATTTTGCGTCGCAAAGATGGTGCTGCCTTTTATCTTTGCCAAATGAAGCTCTGGAGTTGCCGTCTTCGGCAAAGTTTCTCAGTACATCATTTGTCGTCTTTTGCGATTATCAAATTAGTTTCAGATCTTGCTTCAGAGATGGCGCTGTAGTCTATTTTTGCCAAAAGAAGCTTTAGAGAGTTACCGTCCTTAGAAATGTTTCGTGGTGTGCCATTTGTCGTCCTTGGACATTATTCTATTAATTCCAGATCTTGCCATTAATATAGCACTGCAGTTTATCTTCGCTAACTGAAGCTCTAGAAAATTCCAGTCTTGGATAAAATTTCTGAGTATGCCATGTGTCGTCTTTTTAGTTCCAGATTTTTCCGCAGAGATTGGATTGTAGTCAATCTTTGTCAAATTAAGCTATGGAAAGTTGTCATATTCGGAAAAGTCTCTCGGTATGTAATTTGTCGGCTGTTGTCATTATTATATTTATTCCAGATCTTGCCGCAGTTATGGCACTGCAGTTAATCTTTGCTAAATGAAGCTGTAGAGAGTTGCCGTCTAAGGCAAAAAAAACAGTATGTCATTTTTCGTCATTGGACATTATCAGGTTAGATCCAGCACAGAGAACAAACATCAAAGTTTGAACAAAATGTCTTCAAAAAATTGTGTACGAATTCAAATCAAAATACGTTAAAACGTAAATACCTTATTAGAAACAATATCGCCGCACAACCAGCACCTTGATTCAACCAGTGGTGAACACAAATATAGTAGGTTTCCGTTTTTGGCAACATGACCAAATAAACCAAGAAGTTCCTTAGAGTTATTTTAGTTCTATTCAGATAACCATATTAAAAGGAACCCTCTATAATATTCTAGTGAAATAAGAAATTTCATTAAACGTTACATGGATTTCCTAAAGCAACAAAGGGAAAAAAATATGTTTTTACAATAACGGAAACTTCCTGTATTTATATTTACCAAAGACATCAACTTAACCATTTTGAGTAAGATGTCAGTTCTCACACTATGATCTTGCTTCAGAGATGGTATAGCAATCATCTTTGCTAAGAAGCGAGTCCGTATTCAGCAAGTTAATGCAAAGCTTATGCCACTTTTGACCAATATTCGTATGTAATGCTATGTACTGTTCATTCATACTGTTTGCATTCGAGATGCTATTGCATGCAGCAAGATGGCATCTGCAATTCAATCTTTGCCAACAGATAGCATCCAAGATGCTGATATACTGCCTGTAATGCTCGTGTCAAAGTTAAATGCAGTTACCAGGATGAGTTACTGTTTTTAGATGCATATTGGTTACATGGGTACAGCTCCATCTCTGCTAAAAGACTACTGGAACTAATATGATAACGTCAATAAACAAAAAATGTCACAATAAGAAACTTTGCCGAAGCTGGCAACCCTCTAGAGCTTCATTTGACAAAACAAGACGGCAGCATCATCTCTGCGGCAATATCGTGAACTAATATGATGCAACCAAAAAACGACAAATGATATTCCAAGAAGTTTTGCAGTAAACGGCAACTCACTAGCGCTTAATTCGGAAAATATCGACTGCAGCGCCATCTTGAGCCAAGAGCTGGAACTGATCAGATAATGACAAAAAGCAGCGCCATCTCTGCGGCGGAATCAGTTACCAATATGGTGTTGTCAAAAGACGAAAAATGACATAGTGAAAAACATTGCGCAAGACGGTTACTATCTAGCGCTTCATTTGGAAAAGATAGACTAAAGTGCCATATCTTTGGCAAGATCTGGAACGTATCTGCTAATGTCAAAAGACGTACTAAGAAACTTTCTCCAAGACGGCAACTCTCTACAACTAGTCTGGAATGTTTTGTATGCAATTCTGTTCACACATCGAAATCAAACCTGCTTCCCTTTGTTGCAGATTCTCGGTGACTAATGTTACTGGAACCAGGTTTTTCCACAACCAATGCATTTTTTAAAACCATAACCTTTCAAATGCTGTACAAAAATGTTGTCTAGATTGAAATTTCATATTTCTAGAGAGGTAATATATCCGGGTCAATGCCAATGTCCCTAATGCCTTATGTGTTAGCTTTCTTTTAAAGACCAGGATGGTTAAGAGTACTCTGTAAAGAGAAAATTTGGTTAATATCGATTAGGTATAAAAAAAAAGTTTTTGAAATGAAAAAGCAAAGTATTCGCAACAAAATTTTGCACGCACATTTCGGAAATCCAAATCTTTTGCAGATTCTGCTTTTCCCCTTCAAACGTCACATCATCAGAGGCACGAAGAGCTTTCCGATAAAAGTTAGGGCATTTGGATTTGGAGCGCAAGTTGAATAACATGTCAAAACCTAGCAAATATATTTAATTTGGTACTCCGAAAATTTCATGTCAGTTTGTTACAAGATGGATTTTTTGAAAATCGTTTGTGTGTTGCAATTTTGAAGAGGACATCCTTTAGCAGTGTTATCTTGCTTCTCATTCCTGTTTAGGCATGTAGTCCTGACCTTTTCTTGGCTTACTGGACAAATCATATAAACACCTTTAATTTTATTGTGACATCTCAGATCAACATATTTGGCCGGTGCTTGAATTCTGCTAATTAACTTCATCTTGGAATAAACCGGTCCACTTCTGCCATCACTTGCTTCCTCCGTTTGACAGTCAATCTTAAAGTATACGATAACACGAAACACGGTTATATTAGCGATGGCAAGCTTCTAAGCAATCCATCTATAAAATGTGTGCGAATTGGCAGTATGCCATGGTCATACGTACTCCATGGATTGTTTTGAAAACTTGACAACCGTCAACAATACACATTGACCCAGATTTGCTCAAATTTTTCTGCAGAATTATTACTCAGAATTATTACTCACTATGTTGAAAAGATATAGACAAATTTGTGTGTGCCATTTTTCACGAATACACTCTCTATTTCACAGAAAATAATTGAACCGGAATATAAAAATTAAAATTAATGAATTTTATTAAATCTGGCATAAAATCAAGAGCAAATACTTTCGCAGTGCATCATAAAACCCGACTCCAGATCCGAAAGGGATCACCATGCACAACATCAGCTCATGATTCATATGGTATCGAAACCTGTCCGAACGGATAGTAATGATTGCTTTTATCGACTGCTACTGTATTTACCGCCAATTTGTAGTTATTTCCATTTGCTTCATCGTTACAAACGGTAAGTGCCTATTGTCGTTTGTACTGATGCAGTCAGCTCATGCACCTGTTGAACTCATTTGCGGAGTTCATTAGTCTAAAGTATGAAAATGACAATTGCATCAGAGGGCTTTCGTTGAACACATTCGAAGTTAATCAACAGCAGCTTCGAAACCTTTTTTTCTAAATTTAGCACATCTCAATCGTGCCAATCCAAGCGCAATGGATCCTCTCACTTTCAATTAACGCCTCGTGCATCGCCGGAATCACCTCGCCTGTCTCCATCCGGTTGGGCGGGTGACAGCTGATGGAAGATGCTCGCTTACGGTTTACTATTTTAACAAGCCCCCCGGCAATGCGGGCTGGTTGTTGGATCCAATCGCGAGTAAATGATTTGGTTTTAATTTAATTTACGATTATTTTTAATTTGGCTCCATCAGTTGGCTGTCAGTTGCCTTCGTTCGAATGACGACATCGCCAAGTTCGTCGCCGGCTAAGTTGATAAGTCTCGATGTCACCACAATTCTTGGCGACGGCGGCAGCAGCAGTAACACAACAGCAGCACTCTGGAGCGAGATTGGCACTCCGGTTTGTGGATTTTGAACTGTCTACAGGCCCGGGATGAGCGGATGAGAATGAAGGGCTTGATGGTTCGTCGGTGAGATCGTGAATAGATTATTCTAATCGGAGCAAACGGAGTTGGCGCAATCGTTTTCTGGAGAGGAATACTTACTGACAGTTGAGGGTTAAGAAATGGTGTCGGTGTGGAAATGGTAGTGGTTTACCGGGCAGTTGGCGAATCGGTTTCAAATTCATTGTCATTCGTGAAGTTTACGTTTGGGCTGGATGGAAAGGCCGTGGCTTATAGATTGGTTTCTAGAGTGTATATAAACGAGTGTCTCGAAGTTAATTTCTCAGTTATCGATCACCAGTGTTTGACAAATGTAATAAATTACCTACTCAAAAAGTGTTTGGTCTTTAAATTTCTATTAAGCTCTTAACGAAATCCCTTTATTATAGTGGGTTGAGTTGTTTCCTTTTTATTCCGTTATAATTGTTTCCGCTTTAACAGATACATGAATTTCGCTCACTAGTTTCAGACTTTTTCAGTGCTCTGTCATAACAAACATCTATAGGTTTTAACATATGCCCAAGAAAACAAACAGGTTATCATACCTGAACATGTTTACGGATTGGTTTTGCATATAAGAATGAGCAATATTAAATTTATATCAAGTGGGCGGATCAAGTTGCACGTTATAGGTTGACTAATTTGGCTCAAATTTGCATCAGAGCTTATAAATATTCCTATGTAATTCTACGTTAACATTTCTTTAATTTTCATTTCATTCAAATTCTACCACGATTTCAGTCCGTTATAAATCCGTCAATTAATGATAACTCCTTCAATAAGGTGTAGAATTAATCCCACATACCGGCATCTAGTTTTGCCATATTTTTTTGTCGACCTTTTGTCCTTTCGACGCTTTGACTTTTCACTTTGAACTTTTGTCAACCAATTGGAATATGTCAAAGGTTTGTTAAAGAATAAGTACATAAAGGTTAACTTAAAAGTTTTTCATAAGGGCATCTTCAACGGTGGTCCAAATCGTAGTTTGGGTTTTTTTAGACCAAATGCAAAGACATCGCTGTACAGGTGTTGAAAATTTTGTTTTATACTGGATCTATTTTGCATCATTTTTAATCTGGAATATGTTTTGATCTATTCTTGCAACTACACTGAAGTTTTTTTTACGCGGTTTTTTTTACGCGGTTTTTTTTACGTGGTTTTTATACGCGGTCCGCGTAAAAAAACCGCGTTATTTCAAAAAAACGACGTAAAAAAAGTCAAGGAAATAAAATTTATATTTCATATTCATATTGAAAGGATATGGTCATAAAAATGTATTGGTGGTGGAAAAACATGGTTCCAGTAACATTGGCCACCGGGAATCTGCTACAAATGGATAGAGGTTGTTAATTCAATGTGTGAGCAAAGCAGTCCAGAGTAGTTATAGAGAGTTTTCGTCTTGGGCAAAGTTTCTCAGTGTGTCATTCGTCGTCTTTTGACATTATCATATTAGTTCCACAGCATGCCGCAGAGATGGCGCTGCAGTCTATCTTTTCTAAATTAAGCACTAGAGATTTGCCGTCTTCGGCAAAATTTCTCAATATGTCATTCATCGTCTTTTGACATTATCATATTAGTTCCAATTCATGCCGCAGCGATGGCGCTGCAGTCTATCTTTTCTAAATTAAGCGCTAGAGATTTGCCGTCTTCGGCAAAGTTTCTCAGTATGTCATTTATCGTCTTTTGACATTATCATATTAGTTCCACATCATGCGGCAGAGATGGCGCTGCAGTCTATCTTTCTAAATTAGGCGCAAGAGATTTGCCGTCTTCAGCGAAGTTTCTCAGTATGTCATTCATCGTCTATTGACATTATCATATTAGTTCCACATCATGCCGCAGAGATGGCGCTGCATTCTATCTTTTCTAAATTAAGCGCAAGAGATTTGCCGTCTTCGGCAAAGTTTCTCAGTATGTCATTCATCGTCTTTTGACATTATCATATTAGTTCCAAATCATTCCGCAGTGATGGCGCTGCAGTCTATCTTTTCTAAATTAAACGCTAGAGAGTTGCCGTCTTAGGCTTACTTTCTCAGTATGTATGTTGTTTGTCGTCGTTTGACTTTGTTATATTAGTTCCACATAATGTATACTGTAGAGATGGTGATGCAGATTATCTTTTCCAAATGAAGTGCTAGAGAGTTACCGTCTGTGGCAACATTTCTCAGTATGTCATTCGTCGTCTTTTGACATTGTCATATTAGTTCTAATTTTTACCGCAAATATTGCAGCGCCATCTCTGACGTACGATCTGGATCTAGCGTGATTATTTTGAATACCTTTATTATATAATTAACATCTTTGCTAAAGACAGCACTTTTCTACAGCACGTTTTGGCAATTTAGAATTTGGCGGCGCAATTTGGCACTAATCTGATAATATCAAGTGAAAATATTTTACATTCTCAACAACTTTACTGAGAACGGCAACTCTCTAAAGCTTCATTTGGAAAAGATATTTTACTACGCGGTTCGTTATTTAAAAAAAAAACGACGTAAGAAAACCGCGTTATCTAAAAAAAACAACGTAAAAATAGTCAAATCACAATATACGTGAAAACAATTTGATTGTTGATGTTGATTGTACATTTCCCAATTTAGCCTCTGAACAATACTTTTTTTGAAAAAGAAAAAATGTTGTTTACAGTTTATTATATGTACTGATGTAATGATACTGATCGTGGATTTTGGTAGAAATCCAGCAATATGAGTACCAAACTTCTTAAAATTTCTTCAGCAGTTTGACTTTTCTTGTTTTGGGTCCATCGGATGTATGATACTTCAAGTGGCCAGTCCGGAGAAGGTTTCCCAAGGGTCCGTTGCTGGTCATAGGCATTTTTCAACAGAACCATAATAATATGTGTATCGAACTGCTTTTTTTAACCTTATTTGAAGAAAGACCGAAGACGGCAACTCTCTAGCGTTTAATTTAGAAATGATAGACTGCAGCGCCATCTCTGCGGAATGATTTGGAACAGATATGATAATGTCAAAAGACGACGAATGACACACTGAGAAACTTTGCCGAAGACGGCAAATCTCTAGCGCTTAGTTTTGAAAAGATAGACTGCAGTGCCATCTCTGTGGCATAATGTGGAACTAATATGATAATGTCAAAAGACGACCAATGACACACTGAGAAATTTTGCCGAAGACAAAAACTCTCTATAACTACTCTGGACTGCTTTGCTCACACATTGAATTAACAACCTCTATCCATTTTTAGCAGATTCCCAGTGGCCAATCTTACTGGAACAACGGTTTTCCACCACCAATACATTTTTATGACCATATCCTTTCAATATGAATATGAAATATAATTTTTATTTCCTTGACTTTTTTTACGTCGTTTTTTGAAATAACGCGGTTTTTTTAACGCGGACCGCGTAAAAAAACCGCGTAAAAAAACGGCTTAAAAAAACCGAGTAAAAAAACTTTAGTGTATTTTACAAATAAATCAGTGAGTTTGTGTACTATAGAAGGTGCACTGCCTACCAACAAATTGGTCAGGTAGCTAGCGCAATCAGCTACAGGTTGTTGCTAGCAAACTGTTGGCTAGACAACCGTTGTTAGGCAGCTATTAATTAGGTAGTGGTCGGCAAAGCAGTCGGTTGCCTGTGATTTAGTTGTGGCCGGTGGGTTCAACGACGAGGTGTGTGTGTGTGTGTGTGTGTGTGTGTGTGTGTGTGTGTGTGTGTGTGTGTTTGTGTGAGTGTTTAAAGTATTAAAAAAAAATAGAAATAACACTTGAAAATAATTCGCGTACATATTCATTAAGCGGTTTTGAAAAATTTTACAGAATGCTGCGGGCTAATGTCAAGAAAGTTCCTTTCACGGACAACGTTTTGTTTATCGAACATGATTTTACGAAATAACATTTGCAGCACATTCCAATGAGTAGTGTTATAAATGGTTAGTCTGTTGCCAAAACGACGTGAAAGAATAAGTATGATGCCTAATCGTTGCCTCCGAGACTACCATGCACCGATGACGAGCGAGCTTGTGTTTATCTGGCGAAACTGAGAGCAGCCAGAAGTAATGCGTTATCAATAACTAGTTGGGACGCTGGAGTAGAACCTTCAACTCGAGGCTGTATCATCATTTAAAGTTTTTTAAAGAGTGTACAATAGAATTTTCTTACATACAGCTGATCTAACGATCTATTGGTACCACACCCATGTGTTGATCAGACTGTGAGGGTAGGGGACGACTGAAAATACGAAAATAACTGAAACATAAACATTTCTCGATAGATTTTCGAGATTATTGCTTCAATCAGTTAGAGGTTTTCACGACTGTCAACTTACAAAAATATCATTATTTTTTTACTTTGAATTCCCTTATTTAATTCCAACTACCTTTGCTTAGTTTGACTCCAGTCGAGTTATTAGTACGAGACACTGGAGAAGTCTGCACATTGTAGACAAAATACGCGTATCTGTCAAGATAAGCAAAGGTAGTTGGAATTAAATGGACATTAATAAATTTTCTTCTCATTTCTAGTTACAGGTATTGCGCTCAACAGCTCAAACTCTAGGATTTAATGAAGTAAGAAATTGATGATAAATGAAATGTCTATTTGTCTTGCTCATATTAAACCACACCGACTCGAGCCAGCCGTAGCGTGAAATAATTCCAGATAATACCACTCTACATTAAGTTTTTCTGATCGGCTTTATCCAATTATGTCGACAAAGCAATGCACTAAGCCTACCAAGAGGCTATTTTTCTCGCATGTTTCCAGATTTGCTAGTAATGTGTTGTTCATGGTACCATGACAAGTTATAGTAATCAAGGAATTTTTATAGATGTTTGTTGTTGTTTGTTTGTCTTTATTTGAGAGACTTTCACCCGGTGGCTGGTCCGCCTCTTAGCTGTTTTCGATGTATATTGAGCTGGAATAAAGGCAAATCGGACCTCATCGATATAGTTTTTTTTCCTCGACTCCCGATTTTGCTAAGCACCGAGTGCTAAGCACCAATAGAAAACTTTGGTTCCGAAGGTAAACAGACTTTTTACACTTAGTGCAGCTTGTAGCACACGTCACCTGTGGGAGAAGGACCAAAATGTAGCATATTGTCCGCGTCCAGACAATAGGTTCGTTGGGAAAAGAGCGTCAGATACAGCTCTTTTTTGATTCCCACAGCACGAACAGTGACACGAGTACAATCACTGGTTTTTCCTTTTATTTTGAAATAGAAAACACTCTAAGTTAAACTACTCTTTTTTAATTTTTTATTTTCTTTCGCCACAGCTTTGTCTAATTGATCTTGACTCCTCAAACGTTGCTTAACTTCTATCACAAATTTTCACATGTTCCTTTTTTTCTGGTTGCTCCGATGCTCCGATGTTTTGTTTATTTCCATGGTTACGCCAACGGGTGGTACGATGCCTGATCTCGTGACGTCAGTTCTTGCAGTGTCGCCAACACAGTTAAACTTGCACTTCCAAGCTTGAAAACATGAAGAGACATCGATTAAGTCAAGGGAAACGTTGCAGTGGGCGTTAACTGAAGTAACACACAAAACATCTTTTTACAATTAATTATTATTTTATGTTTTATAAATGTATAATAAATGTATTGCAAAACATGTCTAGTTCAGATCAGTATGGATCTCTCGTATTCTTCATATCCATCAGACTAACGATAGTGCTAAAAATACTTTTTTCACTGCTGAAAGAAATTTATACTTAACCATTTTTCATAAAAAACATGTTCCATACATTTATAAAACATGAACTGCACAAAGTTTTATGGGAAGCTCTAAGTACCGTTGACCGTTACAGCAACCTTGTTTTGCAAAACGTGTTCTTTTGTGGTTTCACTGCCAACGGGATGCATATAATAGATACTTAGAGTTTACTTTTCATCAATTGGAGTTGGCTTAGCAAAGAAGCTACAAATCTATCACACCAAGGACAAGTGTACAAATCCCACGCTTGGCGGTGTTATATTTTTGTATGAGAATGATTTTTTTTCCATTTTATTTTTATAAGGCTTCATTTTTTTGCCTTTTCACGTCATATTCAAAAATAAAACTAAATTGCTAACCTGTATTTGTCATTTAAGAGTACTTTCAACTTGTTTATTACAAGCACGGTTGCTTAGGAAGAAACATCGGCGGTTTTCTTTCACTTCTCCAAACATCATTTCGATGGCAGAGTCTATTATTTGGAATTTGATTGTTATTATTATTTATTATTGTAAAGACTTTCAGTCACTGGCTGGTTCATTTCGTATGGCAATTGAAATTTAGCAAGAAGAGGATCTAAAGGGGATCGACAATGAAAATTTATTTTAGGTTATACTATGAAATCGAAGGTTGAACTAACGAATTAATTCGTTGTTTTCTGCAATGAAACAGATTTGTTGTTTTTTTGTAGATACCTTCGTTATGGCACACGTGCAACTGTCAAATATACGAAGCATTTATTCACACATAAGGAACATTCGTGCTTTGTACGAAAACAATACAAGGAGCTACGAACTTTTTCTCACAAATTAAAAAGAAACATCTCTCTGGAAATTGCATTAATGATCTACTTTATCGACTATATTGATTCGCAACCACGTGAAGATCGAAGTAGGTCGCGCTCCGGGACTGACGTATTTGTGCTTCGCTGCTTGTTTTATCTGCAAATTTTCGAGAAAATTAGATATTTAGTGGAAATTATTGTGTAGTGTTGAACTTTTCACCTTGATAATGATTCGGTCACTAAAGAGTTGATTGCGGTCCAACACGAGGCTTTCGACTGGTGTAAAAACAAAGTGTCCCCGGTGCAGACGGAACCCCGAACATACAGCCTTGCGGCGACAGGAGGAGCTCAAGTTCACCCGCGTCACTCGGAGATGTTTGGTTAATGGTCGTGGAGCGATCATGGTTGACCATCTCCTTAAGAACAGAATGTTATCTGAAGGATACGCGGACCTACTCTGGTTCCTCGATGTTACAACCACAGCAATGGAATGTTCTGGAAACCCGGGTGAGCTCTTTCCATTTTCTCCTTTTGTGTCCCATTCCAATATTTTTTGTTTCGATATGTAGATATGTATATGTATGTGTATGTACACTCAGTGGCATGGGAGAGGCCGAGCGGGGTTTTGTTGGCGGAAGACTCTATGTTCAGCCTCCTGTGGCTTTGTCAATTGTCAGTGTTTTTGGATGAAGATTTGACAGCATTATGCAAAATGTGTGAATCTGGTGTGATCAGGTTTTAATGTTGATAGGGTTTATAGATTTGAGGTTGTCGTGGCATGTGTGACGGGAGTCATTTTTGGACGTGAAGATTTCGAGGGTCCGTGTTTCTGTGAGGGGTTTGGGTGGCATATTGGAGGTTTCTTCGGGGCTTGTAGGGGTACAGAGGATTGTGTGGGTGGGATTTGAACTGTTTCCATAGGGTGGTTTGGGCTGCAGCTGCGTCGGGGTTGACGTACCAACGTGGGCATTTCCCTTTTTCACCCGATGCTGACCTTGCTGAGGTGTCGGTGCGGGGAGGAAGCGAGGTGAATTTTATTAATAATACTGTATAACACTGTATACGTAGTTTTCACAAACCAATTCATACTGAATGCCATATTTTCAAAGTTCTTCGTGGGTTACACTAGTTGTTTGGGATATTTCACGCGTAACAAATCATGTGTATTAATAAGATTAATTCACCTCGGCTTTTTTTTTTGCACCGATGTTTCGGCGGGGTCAGTATCGGGTGAGGGGGGGAGGTGCTTGTGTTGGTGTGTCAACTTTGACGCCAGCTGTGGTCCAGACCGCTTTGTGGAGGTAGTTCGAGTTTTGTCCACATTGTTTTCTGTATTTTTGTAGGCTGTGGAGGGGTTTTTAGTGTGCTGCCTGGGTCCTTCACAGGGCGCGGATTTTGGTGTTTCTAGTCCAGGGCCGGCTTTTTCACATATGTTGTGATGGCTTCGGGTCTGTATAGTTTTGTCGGCATGAGGTTCTGATCGCATAGGTCTATACATTAGTTATTAGATTGTCAGATTTTCGTTTGGAAGTATTGATGGTTGGCGGCGAGACAGGAGGTTGAACAACGTGGTTTTTGGGAGCAGGGTTTTGCTCAGCGAATTTTTTTTTGCTACTGAGTGTATGTGTATGTTTGTGTATGTAATACATGTGTATGTAGGTGTGAATGTTCATGTAATTTTATAATGCATAATATATATATGATCACATCACTTATCAAGAAGTGAATCCTGATCCATCAGAGCCCTACCCTACTAACATAGAAAAACCTCACTGTCCTGTGACCTTTGTTGGGGATGCAGAGGTAAACACGGTCCCTAATCAGCAAAGGTCACACTAACTTTCCTTCCCTATTCCCAACTGATTGCAAGGACGTGGCCGGCGCCGTTATTGATTATTAAAGAAATTGAGTCACTGAAACGTGTACAATGAGAATGGTCGGTTACTCCCAGCCCCATTCAGTTGATTCATTGTGCAATGTCACTGATTCTGATCAATCACGGAGTAGCAACCATCGATACGTGCAGTCAGTCAAGCTAAGCTAAGCTAAGCTAAGCTAAGCTATATTGATTCGCAACCACGTGAAGTTGTCCGGCGTTTTTTAATGTTTCTAATATGGGATTTGATCGTATATTTTTGGGAAGAGGTGTCTCCTATAACGATACTTTTGCAAATTGGAAATAGCACGTTTGTAAGACTACGATAAAGTTTTGTTTAGCTCTACGATAAGATTGTTCGTGTCCATTTTTGATCAAACTACATTTTGCAACAAGCGAGAAATATTTTTTTTTTTGACATGAATATTATATGTACTATAATTGCTATGTTTGTATTCTCCGTGCGTGGAGTAACGATTATGATGTAGAAGGAGATGTTTGCTTATCACCATGAGGTACCAAGAGTGGACAGTAATGTTTGCTAGAAATGTAAAATATGAAGAGAAAGTGTTAATTGTTTCGTCATTGTACGGCAGGTTGCAAATAGAATAGAAGTATTGAAAATTGAGTGAAGCGCTCTTGGTGCCTCATGGTGATGAGCAAACATCTCCTTCCACATCATGAGTATTAAGGCTCAGACAAAAATGTGAATGATATGTCCAATGCTGCGATTTTCTCTTCCAAAACTCATTCTAGGGCACTTTTTTGAAGTCAAATTTTTATTGCAGAGCAAATGTGCTCAATTTACGTCTGCTAGAATTAATCATAGTTCATCATGTGACCGTGATTCGACCAACTCCATTTGGCGAACAGATAATCGCTTTCATTCGCAACTTTTGATGCTCTTAGCAGCCGTTTCGGTGATGGTTAGCAGGTTTTATTGGTGGCTATGAAGAAAGATGTTTTCTTGTTGAACTAATTAACACTGTAGTTTCCAATTCTGACTGTCTTACTTAGAGTTTTCATCCTTCGATATGATGTTTTCGGAAATAAGTTCCACAATTTGTACTTCAAATACTCAATCTGCACAAGTCTTGAGGAAAATATTTTCGAGTATTGAGTACATTTTAAGTAATACGTGATTATGTGATAATTTATGTCTATATTTTGAAAGTGATGTATTCCGAAGAATATACATTTACAAGTCAGTCGAAGAACTGAGAAGCATGGTTATTACACATGAACATTAATCTTTCAAGTTTCTAGCTATATATTAAGTAATTATTTGATATCTCTTTTGGAGAACAGCAATTCTGTGCTCAAAAGTGTTGAGCAATAGCACAACGGGCATACTGTCACACTCATGTTCGTTCTAAGTCTTCTTGTTGCTTATTTTGAGCGCAATTAAACACTTTGGCACGCACCAGTGAATTTAGAACACTTTTATTCTACACTACTTCAACTATTACTATACTTTTATTTCATAAAACTACTATTCTTATCAATCTAAATTTACTCTATTCACTTATTTACTTTCGTTCTTTGTATTGACTTTTACTCTTCGGTGTATTGGATGATGGTGACGTTGAGAAACTGGTGATCTTCTAATGATGAAGTCGAAAAATCATTTTAAAAGAGCGCCATCTACGATGTTTAACCTCACTTTTGCGTTGCCTGGATTCTTCCATACACTCTCGCGCCACTTTCCTCAATTTTTGAGTACAATTGTATGCTATCTCTTTTTCTCTCACGGAAATGTTACTCAATATACGTTAAAAAGTGGATCAACTCAATTTTTGAGTAGATCCACTTTTTACGAAAATTGAGTAACATTTCCGTGAGAGAAAAAGAGATAGCATACAATTGTACTCAAAAATTGAGTAAAGTGACGCGAGAGTGTAGAGGGTTGCTACATTTTGGTAAGTTGCCTGGATAGAGTAAAATCGACAAATCTCTTTTCCACGGGACGCCATAATCGATGAAACAAAAATTATCGATGCTGTCGGTCGATGCGGGTTGAAACATAAATTGTGCGTAGATTACCTTTTCGTGACGCCGAACGTGACGAACAGTAATAACGCCGGCTGATTAGAGTAGGGCACACAAATGCAAAGTTTCTGTATTACTCCTTGCCTATCCATCTTGAGAAACACTTAAGCACGCACCATAGCTCAGATTAATTATCTAATAAATTGTACTCTTATATATAACGATATTTATTTGACATTTCAAAAATATCAAATCTCCTGAGTAGTACCTAAAAGAAGTATCACCAGGGGTGCCATTATGCCAGATTTATCTGGCACTGCCAGACTTTTTATCGTCATAAAGGCAGAAAGAGAAACCCTGCATAATGCCAGACTTTTTTAAATTAGAACAGATTGAAAATAAGCGTCGTTCAATCCCACTCCACTAAAGCGTTAAGTGATTTGCGTGACTGCAGTTCTCGTCGTAGCTATTTTGTGCGAATAGGTAATCCGTCAAATATTTGGCATTGGTCAAATAGTGTAACTGCACGCTTGACTGTTACTAAAGAATGCGAGTATACGAGTCTAAAAATGACTCATTTTGGGACAACATTTGAAAAGTACCCTTTTCAATTGTTAGTCCAGATTTTTACATTTTCATGTTTTTTCCAGATTTTGCCAGATTTTTATTTGTGACATGCCAGATATTATTCAAAAACTAATGGCAGCTCTGGGTATCACACCTCTCGGATGTATTGGGTAGTTTTTTAAAGGGAATTGTGAATAGCTAATTAATAGCATATTGTAGGAAAACTGTATGGTAGATTGCCTAAAGGGCGATACGGTCAAAATTTGGTCAATATCAACTTGACGTATTTCTTTCAATTTTGCATTTAAAAAACCTGAACACCCCTCATTATGAAGGTGTGTGTGTGAGAATGTTGCTCCTATTTTGATTTTGGAATTCACTCTTCAGTTGTCAAAATGCCGTCCAAGCAGAAGAGCAGCGTATCAAAATTTTGCTCGCGCATCGCGAAAATCCGAGCTACTGCACGCAAAGTTGGCAAAATCGCTAAAAGTTGCCAAATCAACCGTAACAAATGTAATTAAAGTGTTTGAGGAACGTTTGTCGACAGCCAGGAAGTCTGGATCGGGGAAATCGAAAACCGCAAGCCGCTGAGACGACAAAGAGAGTTGCCGGTAGTTTCAAGCGAAATCCTAACCTATCTCTCGAGATGCTGCAACATAAGCTGGGTGTATCGTCTACAACCGTGCATCGAGCCAAAAACGAGCCGGACTATCGACTTACAAGAAGGTAGTGACTCCAAATCGCGATGATAAACAAAATACGACGGCCAAAGCGCGCTCCCGGAGGCTGTACACGACGATGCTGACGAAGTTTGACTGCGTGGTAATGGACGACGAAACCTACGTTAAAGCCGACTACAAACAGCTTCCGGGACAGGAGTTTTATACGGCAAAAGGAAGGGAAAGGTAGCAGATATTTTCAAGCACACGAAACTGTCAAAGTTCGCAAGAGAACTATCTGGTTTGGCAAGCCATCTGTACCTGTGGCTTGAAAAGCAGCATTTTCATAGCTTCCGGGACTGTCAACCAAGAAATTTACGTGACAGAGTGTTTGAATAAACGTCTGCTGCCTTTCCTGAAGAAACACGGTTGTTCCGTACTGTTTTGGCCGGATTTGGCATCTTGCCATTACGGTAAAAAGGCCATGGAGTGGTACGCCGCCAACAACGTGCAGGTGGTTCCCAAGGACAGAACCCTCCCAACACGCCAGAGCTCGCCCAATTGAGAAATACTGGGCTATTGTCAAGCGGAACCTAAAAAAGACCAAAAACTGCTAAGGACGAGCAGCAGTTCAAGGCAAACTGGCTTTCTGCGGCGAAGAAGGTGGACAAGGTGGCTGTACAAAATCTGATGGCAGGGGTCAAGCGTAAGGCCCGGCAATTCGGATTTGGAAAAGCGGAAGCCTAATTGAATATTTTTCCTGAATTTTATACTAATTGAACTTGAAAAAGAAATTTAATTTGATTTTTTAAATAAACGATTTCACCGATTTACACGCGTTGTCCCTTGACCAAATTTTGACCGTATCACCCTTTATATGAATACCGGAAACATTAGTTTTTCTTCTCGTGAATAGACGTCTGTCACATATTTATCTTGACGCGAAGCTATGACAGAAGAACGCGTCGCCTTAGAAGCGGAGGATGACAGCGTTGCCAGTTTTTCGTTTTGTTTTTGCGCCGCCGATCATCTTTCTGCCTTCAAAGTGTGCCGAAATTGTTCAACAGTGGTTAAAAAAATGCTGCATATCAGATATAGTCGTATCATTCAATTTCATTTTGCGTTTGCTTGGAATGTCCTAAAGGAGTATTTATTCTACAGATCTGATTCAGGTTGATTATTTCGTTGGATAAATGTACGACTCGTGCTGCAAAAAAGCAAGTGTTTTTGGTGTGCTTTTTGTCCCGAGTAGTTTTTTTTTTCATTTCATTTAAATTATCTAGGATCTTGGATTTCTTTCGATTGTTTTAAATTATTCACGTCAAGACATTGAAGTATTTTTTTTTTTATTTTCCTTATTTTTGAATTATTTTGCGTGTTGTAAATTTTATAAACATATAATCAACTGGCAGTTCAAGAGTTCTTTCTTCATCCGTACTCGCCGCTCAAAATCATCATTTCAATTTGGAAGACTTGTTCCACTCTCGCATGGCAATTTTGCATCTTAAATTTCCACTTTTGCTATCTTTATTACTTTATCTCACTAAACGAAACTGTCGTGTGGGACTCTACCACGCTCTACACACGGAAAAGCAATCTGCTGAGGTCGAGCAGTGCATTTTACGATTTCGAAAATCACCTTTGCCATGTTTGAAATTCTTAGCGTGCGCTCAGCTGTCCGAACAGCTCCGGAGTTCTAAGTGTGTCTGTTTGTTGCATGGGGTAATAATCGTAAAAATAATTGGACTTAATGTGACATACTCCCCGTCTCGCTCCGTTTGCCGATGTGGGTCTCCGATTTGTCTAGCTATTGACCAAACACGACTGTGTCTTCTTTCATTTTCGCGAGAGGGATGCACTATAATGGTTGCAACGTTGAATCGTCGTGCACGAGGGGGAATGTTGTTTACTTTCAGCTAGTATCACTTGAGTTACGGGGGGAGAATAGCAAAATTAAACACTGGACCATTTGCATTGGTCCACTAAATTTATGACTATTCTGAGAAACATGTACAAGTTACAATTATAAATAAGCGCGCGAATGGGCTCCGTGTGCCGAAGACGGTGATGGTGCAGGAGCAGTCCGAAAGAGGGTAGGTTAGTCGCTAAGGGTATGATGCGCTTATCCGGCTAATTTTTCAGGTCATTAATTTTGTGGTGCGCTGAATATTCTCGTTTCTTGTCGCGGTTTCGTTCCGTACAGGCATCGAGGGTGACGATGACGACGGCGACGACGATGATGATGATGATGATCAATTGGGCAATGAAACTATGCAAGAGTTTCGTTGGTTTTTTCCTTCTTCGGGCAATTAAGGTGCACTTAGCGGTGTACAATCTTACATGGTTTTATAAGAACTAAATGGGGGAACATGTTCAATGTGTCATCGTGAGTTGAGTTGATGTGAGGTTTTTCTTTCCTCTCACGTAGTATCTATAAGTGATCGATACGTGGAGTAAAAAGGCAAATTTTGTCAAGATGGTTCTCGGCTAATCACGTTGGATCGAATGTCTGGGGGGGTTTTACGCCTAGTATTTGTATCCGCCGGAGTTGGCACCACCCTGACCTGGGCCTTCTGGGTATTTGGCTTCACCTTCGTACGTCACCTGAAATTAGGAAGATTATTATTACTATCATCATTAGCATCACACATAGGACTAATGCATTCTAAAGTATTCTGCGGGATTAACAAAGCATAATCAGATGAAGCTCGTTTACTCAATCTGGAAGTGGTTCAGGTATTATTTGCTAATCAAACCTAGAACATATTTCGAGTTTGAAATGAACAGAAACATGACAAATGTAACAAAGAGACGCTCACTTTGTTTACTTTATTTTTCATTCATAACTAATTCACCTACTACATGCATAATTTGCATGCGAGAATTGCAATTTTTTGATCTGGTTCATAATGAGTAAACATTTTGATCAAAAAGTACCGGGAATCTGTAATTCAAAAAGGAATCACTCTTAATCGCTCTTTTTTTTCTCGAAGGTTGGTACATCTTGAACTGACATCTGTTACAAATTTGTGACGGGATTGAAGCATGAGTGTTTGTTCAGCAGACAAGTTTTTGTTTGTTTCGCATTCTACCATGAATAATTTTGCTGAGCAAAGAGTTTGTTTGAAATTTTGTGTTTCCGTTGAGGAAGTTGCTCTTGCGACAACCAAAGCATACAAATGGTATAGAGAGTTAAAAAATGATGAAGATTTTTCTTTTTTCCAAAGATTTTTCCAAACACCCTATAACATAGAAGACTGACGAAAACGAGTTTTCGTTTAAAACAATTGTATTTGAGTTTCGTCATGTGTGCCTTAGAAAGATGGCTAGTGATCTCAACATCTTCTATGCAGCCATTCAGCACAGTGTTGTTGATATTTTGGGCATGTAATGCGTCACAGCTGAAGACATAATTGTTTTACCTAACAGCTTGAATTTGGCAAAGCCGGCCCGTTTTTTCCAGATATGGCCCCGTCCGATTTTTTCCTTTTATCCAGACTCCCACTTCGAGAAAAGAGATTTGAGTCCATTAAAGCTATAAAAGTAAATGCAACGAAGGACCTGAAGGCCCTGCAGGGTGATCCTACATGCGTTGGCGCACGTGCGTCACCTCAAATGGGTGTTATTTCGATTATTATTATTACTATTTATTAACGACACTTTACCATTTATTTGGCATTCGTGCCGGGTAGAATAATTATCAAACTACAGAGTATTAGATTTCACTATACAGGTTAGTTTCTCTGATAAATTGTATGATCGCTATTTTCTTATCCACGTTGTGCGTTAAGGCGTCAGCAAATGTTCCAGTGATTTCACATTTGGTTCGTATATCAGCGTATCCTCTACAGAAGACTAGTAAATGTTGGATTGTAAAATGTACCACAGAGAACAGACGAATTGGCTCATACGAATATATCAAAAAATCATGTTTTTGCTTATATAGTGGCGCCTTAGTATGGCGACATTCCATACTAATTACTGCCAGCACGGTGAACGCAATCCAAAATATATTACTTTTCCCTTGGGTAAGAAGCGTTCACCGTGCAGTTTAATTTCCGATCTGTCATCCGGCACCCATGTAAAACAACAGAATGTAACCGATGTAAAAAAGAGAATCCACGCGTGGAACAGCATTAGGTTGCTGCCTTTAAAGTATAAGAAATCATTATTAAGACTGACGTTATTGCGGCGATTTTTTTCCGCAGACGAGTTCTTTCCTGTGCATATCCCGGTGACTCTCTGGTGTGAAGTGATGGTAAGTTAGAAGGTGTAACGTTAGAACATTTCTGACCCATGTCACCCACCTACTGTCTAAATTTTGCAAAGAGGGTGAATTGCTCTTTTCTCCAATGCTTGCGCAATTAACTTCCAAATCATTGTTTTTGGGATACCTATGGAATGTTTTTCCCAAAGAATGTCCTTGATTTGTGCACCAGTAGTATTCACTTGTTCGTTCCATTTCAAGCTTTCATCATCATTTTGTTTACCAACTTCGAAGTAATAGAACAACTCTATCAATGTCCCTACACGGAAGAAACAAAGTACCCAAAATTAAGTTTATTTCACCTAACTCTGGAGTTCCGTGCGGGAAGTCAAATTTGAGTAACTGTATCCAAAGTTTATGGTGGATAAATTTAACTTAATGCAATGAAACTTGTAAAAGCCAAAAAATGAGCCTTTTTCCTCACGGTTAGTTAGCAAATGTTATACAACAATTAAAATAAAGTGCCTTTCTCGTGATGATAGAATAAAAACATAAACTTTCTTGAAGATTTTATTGATTTTGTTTATTGCTTAATTTCCGCAATTTTTAACAATAACGGATAGTTAAGTACCGTAACATATTTATTGTTTTACGGTAGAGGGAGCGAGATAAGGCGCTATAACCTTGGCAATTATTGCCACGCTTTTGGTTCAAATGCCAAAAGTTCACCCACAGGCAAAAGGAGCATAAACTAATCTTTCTAGCATCTATGCTCCCAACGATAAGGTACAAATTATCACACTGTATAACTCAACATGGAAGCGTTTGGTACGGGAGGTCCACGCTTTCTTCCTTCCCTTGATTCAGAGTAGTAAAGCGATTTTAGATCTTTCTGGAATCGCTATATTTCTTGGAATCCTCTCTGCGGCACATACTACGCAGTTGGCCTGGCCGTCGACAAGAAAAATGATGTATTCAAGAAACCATCATTTTCCAGGATGCCTCCAAGAATTGGCTGCGTTAGTGTGAGATTAGATTAGATTAGATTAGTAACATATTTATTGTTTTGCGGTATAAAAATCTAATATAAGTCAAATCATAAAAGTATGCAAACGACTTCCATTTTTACTCATAAATGAGTTGTCAATAAAGTACTTACCCATTGAGTAATATTTACCTAATGTGCAGTATCAAATTTACCGATCTCTCCATTTCTACAACAGTACTCAATTTTAAGTTAAAAAATACTCTATTTTAGGTACTTTGTTTCTTCCGTGTAGGCCAAAATTGAAACACTAGCGCCACCCCATTAGACATTCCATACTTATTTGAATTGACAGTTCCTTTTCTGATCACAAGCTGTCGTTTGAGCCTGGACGTCTGTTCTATGTGGTTGTACGCCGCAAATATTGCATACAGGAGGTGAGTTCCGCTTTAGTAAGTAAGAGTATGTATGGCGGGTGTGTCCAATTCTAAGCCGTGTTAATATGCGTTGCTCAGAGGCACATTTGCGATCCTCGTATTTAAAGGGAAGTCGTTTGATTTGTCTTTGATTTGTGTTTGAGGTGTGCCGGATTAAATGCTATTCTGTTTCCCATGATGCCCAGATTTTCTCCTTTATGCAGTATATCGCGTCTTGGGATGGTAGAGGAATATCTTCCAAAGGTTTGTTTCGCCCTTGCTTTGCTAAAGTATCCGCTAGTTTGCTTCCGGCGATACCGACATAAACAGGGATCCAGTTGAAAGTGACGTTCTAGTTTTCAATGATTTTTTCCACCTATTGGATCCATGGATGTTTTGATCGGCCGCCCCGTAGAGCGTTGATACAGCTAGCAGAGTCGGTCAAGATGATGACGTTTTGTTGTGCATGAAGCTGTGATACAGCAGCGTTGAGGGCGAAAGCTTCAGCAAAAAATACACTGCAAGTGATTGGTAGGCGGTAACTGAAGTTTCTTTATCTTTCGTTATCTTTCGGTACATCTTATCTCGTTATCTTTCGGTATAAACGTGTTGGTGTGAGCAGTATCTATTGGTGATGAATTCATGGAAAATAGGTACAACGATTTCCTTACATGTACCCGGCTTGATAATACGCTTTAGCTGGTTGTCCATTTCTGGAGTTGTTTTGTACCATTCTCTGTCGGTGTTCCGTAGGAAGGTGCAAATCTTTGGAAGTGAGAAGCCGGCTGCCACTACCACGCATTTACAACTACCCTTATAGTTTTCCGCACTATCCTGTGATTGTTTTGTTTCACGATAAGGATAAAATCATCGGCGTATAGTAAATTTTTTGCACCGGTGGGGATATCGTTGAAAATAGACTTGGCTACCAGAAATAATGTCACCGACAAAATGGATCCTTAAATTCGTTTTCTGACAGTCTGAGGCTGGGCATGCATCCATTGGCAGTTACTTGGAAGTGTCTTTCGGAGAGAAAGCTGGAAACAATATTCATCATCCTACCAGCGATTTTCCAATTCACCAAGGTATGGATAGTTCCGGGACTCCACGTTGAATCGTACGCCTTCGAGATGTCTAGGGAAACTATTTCTACATGTTCCTCGTTTTCGAGTTCGATGAGCGATTCAAAATTGGCTAAATGCGTATCGACTCCTTTTCGAGCTCAAAATGCATGTTGACGCGGGTTAAGTTTCCCGGTGACTTCTAATTCAGTTACTAAGGTTTGTTCCACATTAATCCAGACACCTTCAAATCATTGTAACTTTTGAAATATTGCACGTATGAATGAAAAATTTCACTGAGAGTCTATGATGAAAAAGACTATGATTGATGTTTACATTTCATGTTTAGTATTCAAGATGGCAACGAAAGAAGAACAAGTGCTCGAGCGAATTTTGTACGGGCGTACGGAAAATCCTGACTTGTCAATACGGGACCTTGCAAAAACATTGGATTTGCCTAAATCCACTGTTCACGATGTGCTCAAATCATTTTCGGAACGTTTGACGGTGGAGTGACAAAAACATTGGACGCGGTGATCCTGTCATGGACCGAAAGGTGAAATGGATAATAACGAAAAACCCAATCCTCTCCATTCGAACGGTGGCTCGTAAAATAGGGATGTCACCTGGTTTTGTCCAAAAATCAAAACAACGTTTGGGATTTAAGTCGTGTAAAGTAAAAACAGCTCTAAATCACAACGACAGACAGAACTTGGCAGTAAAATTACGGGCTTGACGTTTGTACTGTGAATATTTGACGAAGTTTTCATGCGTTGTTATGGACGATGAAACTTATGTCCTGGAGGATTTGAAGCAGCTTCCAGGGCTGGCTTTTTATTCAGCTATGGCCAGAAATGCTACAGCTGAGCATTTCAGAACGAAGACGGCATCGAAATTTCCCAAAAAATACCTTGTGTGACAAGCAATTTGCACGTGTGGCAAAAAGAGTAAATCTTGCGTCACTACAGGCACAATCAACAAGGAGATCTATCAAAAAGAGTGTCTGCAGAAGTGATTGCTACCCTTCATCAAAAGTCACAAAGAAAAATCTTTGTGCTGGCCCGATTTGGCAGCATGCCACTATGCTAAAACTGTGATGGAGTGGTACCAAGCAAATCAAGTGAACATTGTACCAAAAACCTCAAACCCACCAAATTGCCCATAACTACGACCAATCGAGAGATATTGGGCTCTGATGAAGTGGGAGATTTCTGGAAAGAAGCAAGGAATCAAAGACGTCAAACACTTCCAGCAAATTTTGACAAAGACGGCTTCTACGATTTCTGAAGAGTCTGTACAAACCCTAATGGACGGAGTTACGCGCAAAGTTCGAAAATTTTATGCAAATTTTGAATAACTATGTTTTGTCTTCACAAATTGTTAAAACACATCCCATGAATCTGAAATAAACAGCCCATACTCGGTTGGATAATTCTAGCATGCCAATTTACATCAGCTCTTTTATAGAAAAGTGAATGTTTTACCGATTGTATTGATTTTGACGCTGTGTCTTAGCGGGGGGGCGGTTGTCAGGGTCATTTTGGCCAGTGATTCTGCTACGCTTTGCTCGTCGTTGGTGATACCAGATGGAAGGTTGAATGTGATTGTGCTCTAGTTTATCTTTTACCCTGCAGTCTATTGATGACGTTCCGCAGTTGACCAGATGATCTGTTAAGATTAAAGCTCTCGGCAAATTGATCCCAACTGTTTTGTTTTGCTTCACGAATGAGTTCACGCCAAATAGAGCGAGCGTCTTGAAAAGATTCCCACAATCTTATGCAAATACCAAATTTAGGTAAGAAAACACCAAAATAGAACCTCTCAGATATTCCCAGGTATCCCAAATAACATGTTTTGTTATACGAGAGATATTTTGCTTCGGTATTGTATCCTTATTTCGTGCTCCTAAATATTAAGATCAGAATAAGTATTCATCTGTTGTTTTGTCATGGTTTGGTAGGGTAGGGAACGGTTTAGTCAGGTGTGACTGTTTCCTTCAGCTGTTAGGGTATGGATTTAAACCTTTTATATTTTTCCAATTAATTCACATGTTATGATGCGAACATGACCCCAATCTATTGAGCTAATAACTTGATGTATGTATTAATATTGATTACCAATTAATTACTGGCATTTTGAAGATTTTGAATACATCTTCGAGAAAACCATCATCATCAGTCTCCTACCCGCTGAAAAAGTTCTCTTAAATTTAGCCCTTGCGTATACAAAGGGAGAAAAGGCCAAGCAAACAAGAGTAAAAATTGGACGTAGTCACAGTGCTGTCTTAAATTTTATCAAAACCCCCGCTAAGTATAACCAGAAAAAGAGCCCAGGATGTAAAAAGAAACCATCAGAAAGAGATCAGCGTCATATTATCAGCAAACCATCATATACAACGACGAGTTGCTCACAAATTCGAACGGAACTTAAGCTAGATGCTTCAGTATTGACGGTTTGGCGAACATTAAAACACGTTCACCCAACATAACACGATCAAAATGGTCAGTGCCTCTCGTTTGCTACCTCGACAAAAAGAAGCACAACTGGAATTCGCGCACCAAAACATGTCCCAGGACTGGAAAAAGGTATGTTTGTAGTTTTGAATCACAATATATACGCAGAAACTATTTTACAAAAAAATTACGTGAAACCCTCTCAAGTAATTTTCTCGGACGAAAAAAAGTTTAACTTAGACGGACCGGACGGATTTAATGCCTATTGGCGAGATTTACGCAAGAAAACACGATATTTTTCTAAGAGGAACTTTGGCGGCGGATCTGTTATGGTCTGGGGTGCATTTTGTGACTCTGGTAAGCTGGAAATTTAATTTGTATCACACAAAATTAAAAGCTCAGACTACATTAATGTCCTAAAAGCCAGTTTGCTACCAGTAATTCGAAGAAGATGCAGAGCAAAACTCATTTCCAAGCAGGACAACGCAAGCATTTACACCAGCACTGAAATAATTACATGGCTGAGATCTGTAAAGGTTGACGTTTTAGACTGACCCACTTGTTCGCCGGATTTAAATCCATTCGAGAACCTCTGCTGAATAATGGAGCGACGAATTTATACTGATAATCGTCAATTTTAAACAAACTCAGGAACTGAAAACTGCAATTTTTCAGTCATGGGTAGAAATTGAGCTGGCAACACTGCAACAGGCAGTTGATTCAAAGTATGCCAAAACCCATCTTCTGGAGGTTCTGGAGAATTAACAGATTATTGAAGCTTTTCATGATTTTTTTTAACCTTGATTCACGAGAAAATAAAAGTGGTCGTATCATTTTGAAAAGCCTTTTTTCTTAAAAATTCATGTTTGCGATCAGCTTTGCTACAAAATAAGTAAATTTTGTACTCAAATTTATGTTATGAAATTTAATTTCATATGGCATCAAAGAAATATCCCAAAATTATGCACCTCCTCATGTCCTTGTGAACTTTCTATAACAGAAACCATCTAAATCACATTGATTCTTTTAAAAACTAGAAAAATAAAGCATAACAAATCGCGGTCATCCTTTGCTGAAATCAATCAAACAAACTTGGAACTTCCTCTGTCCCAATAGCCCGAATAGAAATTCATCTCAACTCACCTCCGCGTTGTAACCGTTTTTCCAGTCAGCGGTGTAACGCACGATCTGAGTCCGTCCGTCGGGCAGCTGGACGCGGTACTCCCCACGGGTCACATCCCCATCACTCACCGCATTGTGCGAGTAGTCGTTTCCGGTGTCAATGTCGTTCACATTGTAGTTGAAGTCGAACGGCATGCCCGGTTCGTGAACGTGCTAGGATTTTGATTTGGGGGGGATTAATAGGAGATAGGAGAATAAACAGGAATACTCACATCACCACCGGCCGCTGGTGGGGGTCCATAGGAAGGAGCTGGTGCAGGTGGCCGAGGGAATGGAACCTGCTGTGGCTGCTGGGCAGATGGGAATGGCTTGTTGGGCTTGTCGTAATCGTATCCCTTGTCTGGAGGTAGGTACTGGTTGTTCTGTGCTAGCGTCTGATCTACGATGGTCAGTGCTAGGCAAAGTGAGAGACCCTGTTGGAGGAAGATCAGAAAGAATTAGAAACACTTTCGCAATCCGGTTTATTACAGCAGTTAGTGAAATCAGTTGAACGAGGTTTGATGATTAAATACATATCACTTCTCACAAGCGTTGCAGTTCCACATCACTTGATTTAGGTTAGTGAGATCGTGCGGGAGGTACGTTGTCAAGTGTCGAAATTGGCCCGCTCTATAAACACAATGACCTATTGAAGTGGAAGACGAAAGGGAGATCTCGCAGTACAATGTGGCTGAGGAAGATAAATGAGTCACGGAGATGGTCCCATCCTAATCTTTCCAAACATCACAGACAATGGAAAGGGGTCTGATCGTCGCAAATTGTAACATGCACCGCGTTTCTCGTGAATGGCATCATTTCGGATTGCAGTAATTCCCTCAATAGTTAGAACGATTGCACCTCCAGCGAGAAGGGGTTGATGTTCTTCCACAGCAACCCCAAACTGTGGGATAGGTTGAAACAGGTGGGTTCGGTTGACTTCCGAAGAATCGTTCTTTGTCGCAACGAGGTTCTGCGCTAGAACATCGGCAAACAAAGGTCTGTGTGCCACCTTAAAAGGCAATACCTCATCTCGTTAATGTGTCGACGTAAATCAATGCGCCTGAGCTGCCGCAGGGCGGAGGAGTGCTCTGCGGAACGGAATAAATTTTGATTTACTACAACTCATTATCTGCACATCGGTTGCAAAAAGTCAACCCTGATTCGAACCTCCGGGCAGGTGGTGCAACCCATTGATCACAGTTGCGCCATGTCGCTTCCGAACCCTTCGATTGCCGATGCCGATGGAGCGCAACATCATGCGTGACGGGATTGTGGCTTCTTCGGATGGAGGAGCCAGTTAAAATTAGTTTCTCGTTCTCGCTCAGCGTCGTCGGTTAAATTACCTGTCAAAGTTGAAGGAAGGGATGACACTTGGCACTGAGAAGACGGATCAAATCAGAACCAAACAGTCGTGGAGGCCACCCTATGCAAATATGCCTGATGCGCACCCAATCGATCAAGTCAGGCAGACGGATTGACAATCTTACAAGGAACTAACGGTGCCGATGATATGGTGCAACATTGTATGGCGGTGTGTCGTCGATTGCGAATTTTAATGAGGTTTATTCTTTGTTTTCATAAATGATTTTGCAGGTTCATAGCTGTACGTGCATTGATGTCTTTTGAATTTTAAATTGCTTATAATATAGGTATGCCTCTTCTAAGGAACTTAACATTCACGACGTCAAAGTACATTATGAACTTATCGAACTAGACATTGTGGGATGAATTTGTGGTGGTCATGCATTCATTAGTGCGTACAAAGCAACGCCATGCTGGAGGTGGCTGGGTTCGATTCCTGGTTTGGTCTAGAAATTTTTCGATGAGGAAAATTTCTCGAATCCTCGAATATAGGGTATGATTGAACTTGCTACACAATCATTGCAATGCAAAATGGTACCTGACTTTGAAAGCTCTTAGTTAATAACTGCATGGAAATGCATTTAGAATAATAAGTTGAGAGTTAATTTGGATAGAAATAAGCTGGAAACGCTAAGAAGAAGAAAGAGAATATTTTTATTATATACCATTGTCACTTGACCACTTTCTGGTAATGTGTCTTTTGGTTTGTCTACTTCGTAATTGTAACATGTTATATGATGGCACAGGAATCATTTTTGTCATATTATCACGATGGTAAGTTACTATTTAGAGTAACTACCACTACGGTAGTAGGCAACTTCTCCCAACCAGGTACTACATTTATTATGAAATGATTGGAAGCAGCACTCACGAGGTTCAATGAGCCATTTAAGATAAAGTGGCATTTATCTTCATGAAGTTTCCGATAATTTTCAGATGACATTTACTTGTACAATGTCCTGTTATCAAACCAGTGTTATGCTCAAGTCAGGTTTTGCAAGTTAAAGTAAGTTTTGCGTTTGAGTAGCGTTCTGGGCTTTGGAGGTACTATTCCAATTAACTTTTACCTTTTCCTTTTCCCAGTTCTTTAGTTCCATTTCTAAAACGCAAGAAGATAATCCAACAAATGGTTCGGACCCTATGAATTGCATGGATGACCCTGTTTTTGCCAGCTGGTCAGCTTTTTCGTTTTTTACAATTCCACAATGACCAGGAACCCAATAGAGGTTAACCAGATTATTACAAGATAATTGTGTTTGTGTGTACAATTAATCTCGCACTGCCAGCAGTGCTTGTATGGAAGAAACTTGTCTGCATTTATTTATAAGTTATCACGATGCGCAAACATTTTTTGCCCTGGAGAATGAAGGTGACAGCTCTATTGAAAATCCAGCGACTTATTTCATGAATGCTGGTTCATACAAGTACATTCTGAGGTCATCTTCATCAACAATAAGCTCCGCATGAAAATCTTCACATATCAAATGGACATGTGAAAAATTCTCAAACTTCCATAAACAAAAATAAACATTCTTGATCCTGGCGTATATATAGTTAAGATACATTTTCTATAACTTAAAACAACCTCAACCAATTTCTTTATTCAATGCAAAAAAGCTTTGCATTGAAAGCATTGAAAAAAAAAAAGAAATGAGAAAACCCTACTGACGCACAATCTGTCAGAACAAACACAATCTTAAACCCGTTTTGAGTGGGAATCGATTAACTTCACATTAAACATCACAATTAACTTCACATTAAGCACTCTGATATTTCATAATTTCAACTTTTATTCAACTTCAAATTTAAATTTTTATTTGAGCGAAAAATACGCAGCAAAAGCAAAATACGTCAGTTTCAAAGCGCGGTTTGCTTCGATCTCCAACCAGATAACGACACGATAGTTGGTGTAAAGGTTGTGCGCATTCCCACACTAGTTTAAATGTGAATGTTTTTAACATTGAAGAATTTAGAGCTGCTTGGCTATCTGAACAAATGCATATGTTTGCATTTTTATAATTTCTTTTTCCTACAGATTGACGCATATTCTAACGATTGACTCGGGAAAAATGCGACACTTTGTTTTGTAACTTTTTATCGTGTGAGTAAAAATAAATGAAATTTTGGGTAATACTAGTTAAGAGTGTTATATTTATGTGTGCAAAATTATAGCGATCTGTCATGTAGTTTTCAAGATGCATTCGAGCCAGCAAATCTTGGGCGCGGTGATCCTGGTCAGTCGCACAGATGGATCGGCAAAAGGCTTGGAATCCACAACTCCACAGTGTCCCGCGTTGTAAAGATGTTCTCGAAGACAAAGACTATCGAGAGGCTCACTGGAAGCGGCCGAAAACCGAAAACGGAATACCCAGAGAAGGCGCGGAAGATAAGGCAGTACTTCAAGAATAACCCGAGCCTTTCCACCCGAGACGTGGCCAACTTTAGGTCAATTCGTCGATGTGGTTCGTCCAGCAGACCATGAAGTTGTCTGAGCTACGTGTGAGGAAGGCGCCAAACCGGACTGACAAGCAAAACACGGTGGCCAAATTGCGTGCGTGGAAGCTGTACCGTGAGTGGCTGGACGACGAGACATATATCAAGGCGGACAGCAAACGAATCCCCGGGAAAAGTTCCGGAAGAGAAAGATGGACCAATTCGCGAAGAAGTACCTGTTGTTGCAGGCAATCTGCGAGTGCGGACGGTACAGCAAGCCATTCGTTACAACCGGCACCATAAACGGGCAGATTTATCTAGAGGAATGCTTGCAGAAGCGCTTGCTGCCCTTCCTCCGCTCTACCAGTGGTCCAACGCTGTTCTGGCCGGATTTCGCTTCGTGCCATTACGCCAAGCCTGTAATGGATTGGTACGAAGCGAAGGGCGTTAATGCGGTCCCGAAGGAGGCGAACCCACAAAATACACCAGAACTTCGTAGGATCGAAAAGTTTTGGACGATAATGAAGAAGAAGTTAAAGAAAACCGGAAAAACATTCAAAACCGATGAAGCTTTGAAGAAAAAACTGGGAAAATTGTGTAAGGAAGATGGACTAAGCCTCGCCCAAGATCTCATAAGCAATGCTTAAAGAAATGTACGAGCATTCAGCCTGGGGGAGGAAATTCAATAAATAAATTATGCCAAAACATAGCTAATATATAGTTATTATAAAATTTGAAAAATATCCGATTTAAAATGATTTTTAGTGATAATTTTTGTGTGTCTCAAATTTGATGAGATGTCATCAAAACCAAATCGATTTTCTCGCAATTTTTCCTTTGAAGTGCAAAAGTCGTCCTTCATTTTGAGTACCCAAATTTTTTATAGTATAGACACTACAGATCCCATAAACAAGCGGAGACAAGGTTGAGTAAATCCTAGATAGTGCGAGTACTTTCATTTGAACGAATACCAACAATTATGATGCAATGAATTTTATGTGACGTTGATTAGTTCATTCATAATTTTGCTAATTCGTTTGGCTACAGTCGATTCGTCTCTGCTTGTCTATGAAAACAATCGCTTTCGTAAAGAATATCTAATCCACAAGGGAAGATCCATTAATTATGTCACGTAGTTAGGGTAAAGGGGGTGGGACGTGAAGATTCATAGAAAAAAAAATGAAGGTCCATACAAAAATTTTGACAAAGGGGGGTTTAAAAACGTCATGAGTGACGTAATCAATAGACGTTCTCTAATCAACAAAAGCTTACAGCGTGACGGATCGTCTTTATTGCTCTTCTGCTTAGAGATGATCTAAAATTCTAGCTGATTGAGGTTGACTGAGGATTCCGTCACCGAAATGTCACCTGCAGTGGCGTGACTCTTCTGGGTAAATTAAATGAAGAGTCACGTCACTTCATGTCACTTTTCTCGCTTTACCGCTTCACCAACAAACATCACTTCGACTCTCGGAATAACCCTCATTATCTTCTTACGCAAAACCCTAGGACTGGGCCTGGCAGCTCAGAAAGAGATGCCCTCTTATAAACTATTGCTTGCGATGACACGGGGGGTCGCTCCAGTGTTGCCAGATATGTTTAAACAGTTATCCCATTAAAAAGTAATTTAAAGAAAACAAAAGTGTAGATTTTTTTTATACTCGGTAATATTCAATAAAATAAATGTTTAAAAACCGTCTATATTTTAAATGGCCCAAAAGTTTAAGGCTCTAAGAATACAAAACTGCTTAACAGGGAAGAAAAGGATGTTTTAAAAAATTCAAAAACGTTACTTTTGAGCCTTCTGAAGCTTATTTTTGGTCTTTATTTTCCTGAAAGTATCATTTTTAGGTAGAACGATCCAAAAAGCCAACAGTTTATCATTTTATAATATGGGCAAACTTGTGATTTTCATATCTCAATTTATTAATGAATTTTTTGCTAGCTAGGGAAACAATGTGGAGGTACTGTAAGGATTAAAAAAGACGCAACAAGAAAATTATTGATCTTTATATTTTTTAAACAGATCAGTATTTCTCATTTATTATTTCAAATATGTTCTGGGGCAAATTAAAAATTCAACCAATCATAAAACTTCTTTTATCTTTCACGCAACCAGATTTCAGTAGCGAATTTTCCAACGACGAATCGATTAAAAGTAGAAGATGTGATTCAATAAAGCTGACATCATTACATCCAATCGAATATATAGCAAATTTCGTCTTAAGCTTGGTAACTTGCTCTCTCAAACGAAACATTTCGCCTCTTAAACTAGACTGTGACGTAGTATCAACTTCCAGCATAGGTAGTTCAATGTTGTCAACAATTTCAAATTCCGGAAATCCTCCATTTTATGCAGCAAAGCCTTTTCCACTACTCTCTCCACCATCAATGTTCTCAATCACATCCTGCCTCTGCCACTTTTTCATCCGGCGAAGTGACGGTTGGAATATTCCAAGTTCCATTGGAATTTCTTTTGACGTTCGGGAAATTAAGTTGCATCAAACTAAACGTTAATTTATGAGGTTTCATTGAATTTCATTTATGCTTACGCAGCAAATTCTGCTGTCGGGAGAAAGCTTGAGCAAGAAAAAGTCTCCCTCGCTTGCTTTCCCAATGCCATCGTTAACCCACTCTCGACGAACGATTGGATCTCTCGGGACCTATGAAAATGGAGACCCAGATGTGACATGTCACTGCGACCACAATTTATCATTTTACACTTCATTTCGAACTGATTTAAAATAAACCACTGCAAAAGTGAACTTTCGATTCCGCATTTGTTCTAGTAGTCACAAACGAAAAAGGTGAAAAAGCAGATACTACTGGCAACACGGCCAAACCAACAACAGACTGCTAGCTTGAGCCTGCTTGTAACATAACTCCACGTGGTGGCGGTAAGGGCGGTTGTCACAGAGACCAATAAAAAACATTCTTTTTGACAGGTAAATGGTGATGTTTTGGCACCAACAGCTGGCAGGACCTGTTCTAGACCAAACCACATGATGCAGCAAACAAGAATTCATCGAAGCAATCTCAGATCACTGAATACGATTTGCCAGGAACGCTGCAGCTTACTCTTCCTATCGATAAGCATTACTTTTTGTTAGCACTCTGGGGGTATTGTGGGGCTTGTTTTTCAAATTTCATCGAGGACAAGCTTTAGAAAGTGAAAAATTATCATTTGGATTCAATTAGAAACTTTTCAGAAATGTAGCTTCGTTTAAATTTAAAGGCAGCGCGCGAGGACTTGGTTCAATATCTAGTTAGTTTTTTTTTTCACATAGAACATTCAAACACAGTTCAAATTCTCCAGGAACCTTCATTTTTTTATCTCAGCTTTAAAATGTATTTCTGAAGTTTCCTAGTCAGCTATTTTTGTTTCACTCAATCAATTAATCATGAGTCCAATATACACTTCCATAGCAATTAACTTAGAAGTTACCTTACTGGCACAGATAAGCATATTTTATCTGTAATATATAGACTTGTACAGTGTCAAGAAGAAATGAAGTTGGATGAGTTAGTACAGAAAGAAAACATTTTCATATTTTAATATACCTAAGGAGCTAAGAAGACACCAACAAAGAGTTCAGTATACCGATAATCATTCCCATAGAAACTTCAAACAGTTCGATTTTACAACTAATTGAGCTGAAATTTGTGGGGAAGAGCTACGCCCTAATTTGAAATCCATTGAGTAGGCTGGAGCTGAATCGATTCTTTGAACTCTCCTGATATACAAACTTATACACATATACACATACAGTGTGGAAAAGGCGTCCAAACAGAAGCGGATAGGAAACCGTTATTGCGCTATAATAGCGATAAACGTCAATAGTGCCTTCAATAGTGCCAGCTGGCAAGTCATTGCCTGCAGCAGAATGTTCAACGGCACAGAAGCGAAGCAATCAGACCTCCGGTTTATCCTCTGCTTTACACAGAAGATGTATCCATTCTATTCGGTCCATAACTGCAGCCTCACTGTTCACTGGTCCACCGGTAGCCTTCTATTTGATCAATCCAACTTTCTCGTTGTTTGCCTCTTCTTCTTGTGCCCGTTGGTTCGTTTTCGAGAATCATTTTAATTGGGCTCTCGCCCAACATCCTTCGACATGATCAGCCTATCGTAGTCGAATGGTATAATTCGTGGTTCATTCGGTTATTGAGATTCATTTGACGGTTCTCCGAATAGTGAAATCATTCATGGAGAACAGCACGACTCAACGGTGATCAGGCAGCGGCAGAAAACCCAAGACAGCAGATCCGGCAAAGAAAGTGTTGAATGGGTTCAAGCGTCGACCGAATCTTCCGATCCGCGATATGTCGAAGAATACGGAGGTTTGCATCAGGTTTGTCAAAAAAATGCTCGTTTCTAGGTCAGGAAACCTAGTAACGGGAACTTTAAACAAAATACGGTAGCCACGGCAGAAGACAGTACCGAAAGTGTCTGACGAAACCAAGATTTGTCCAAGATTTGGACGACGACGCGGACGCAAAGTTATGGCCAAGGCAAGAGTTTGACATTGCCACATCTTGGCTGACCGTTCCTGATGAGGTATGTAATAAGAAGACGGTGGAAAAATTTGCCAAAAAATTCTTAGTTCTACACCCAAAAGTCAAAATTGTGGCAAAAAATGCAATTACAGTTTTTGCAACTCATATCTTGAGAAATCCGCATGATTCTGTAAGAGATTGGCAGCACACAGATTCCTCGGAACAAATTTATCGCTGTGTGCCTTGTGCCTCGACAGTCGAAGCAACCGGTTGGTCTTTGCTCAACCGTCAACAACTTTTCAATATGGGTGAGACAATACCACAGAATGCCGCAACGCTATTGGCCACTGTTGGTATTGCGCTGTCAAGTGTTCTATTTTTATTTTCACTCGTCATCGCATTCGCATCTCTCTCATCAAGTTTCCCCTTCTTGATCTTCCTGCATTTTATGAAATGAACGAAGCCATGTAAGTGTGTGCAAGCGACATTTTCTTCATTGCTGTGACGCTGAGTGCCTCAAAAGTGTAGTGCTTTTATTCCGACTACCTCAATTTGTTAAATTAGCTGAATGGTTCCTATCTAACTCCATCACTCTGGCGGCCGTGGTACGAATCTCGGCAACGTATCGAAATCGTTTTTTTTATGTAAGCCATTGAATTTTCAGGCTCCAACCTTACACACAACTACTAGTACATTGCATAACCTCACGCACACATTGATTTTTTCTAAACGAATTGATGGGTTGCTTTTCTGCCCACAACCATTGTTGCATTTTTGTTTCTCCAAGTTTCTCCAAAAATCATGTGAAATTGCATTATCTTGCTTTTTTTGGGTGTACAATGGTTAACGATGGGTATCATGAAATCTACAGAGACGAGTGCCTCCAAAAGGACATGCTTCCCTTCGTATAGTCTCATGGAGGTGAGACATTATTTAGGTCAGATTTGGCATCTAGTATCAGAAGACTTTATTCCACCAATCTCGCTGAGAGATTTGAGAATGAGCTGATTTTGAAGAAACATACCATACCATACCATACCATACCGGAATATTCTCATAAACCAGCTCAAGAATGCGTTTGAGGTGAGCGTGAATCGACCAAAAATTGGAGGCAGCGGTAGCAGCAACACAGGCAACAAGGCGCGATGTCTTTTAACAGATCCGTAAAAGTTCGACGAAATTCTGGGTATTTCGAAACAACTGGCCAATCATGTAAGGTTGGTTAGCAGCTTAGCCGTTTCTTCAAAGCAGCTCGCTGCTCAAAAGGTCAAGCAGTTGTACCACAAAATGGAAGATCTCATCATGACAGAATTCAACCATGTGAAACTACTACCTCCATCTCTCAAATAATAAAGCGACCGTTGATAATGCTGACGACAGTTCTACAGATTTTGATGGAAACGAAGACAATGATACGTTGTAGAGCAAACTGTTGTAGTCGATTTACATTAGAATGAACTGTTTTTATTTCATACTGTATTTTATTTATGAGAAGGAAAATCTTCGATTGAATCTAATGTAAAAATGACAATCTTTAGAACAGCATGATATGTCAGTTTTTTTTCCAAAAGAAAGGGGATATAGGGTAAAATGGACCGTTTTCTGAGATCAGCCGTAAATGAAACCATCATCATTCAATTTTCCGGACATTTTTACATAAGTACTGAGCAAGTGAGAGCAATATTACTAGCGCCGTTTGAAGATGACAGCATGATTTAAATGATATTATTAAATTATGAGGGGAATTCGGGGATAACGGACAATTTACTGTGGTCAACCCTCAACGAGAGCAAGTGAGAGCAATATAGCCAGTGCCGATCTTCAAAACAGCATGGTATATGAGATTTTTCAAGAAAGAGGGAAATCGGGTAAAATGGACAACTTACTGAGGTCAACCCTAAACGAAACCATCACCACTCGATTCTACGGACACTTTTACATAAGTACAGTGCAAGTGAGAGCAATATTACTTGCGCCGATCTAAAAAACAGCATGATATAAATGATATTATTCAATTATGAAGGGAATTCGAGTAAAATGGACAATTTAATGTGTCTATTTTACTCGAATTCCCCTCAACGAAACTATCACCATTCGATTTTACGGACATTTTTACGTAAGAACAATGCAAATGAGAGCATTATTACTAGCGCCGATCTTCAAAACGGCATGGTATATGAGATTATTAAATTATGGGGGAAATCGGGTAAAATCGACAATTTACTGAGGTCAACCCTAAATGAAACCACCACCACTCGATTCTCCGGACATTTTTACATAAGAACAGTGCAAGTGAGAGCAATATTACTAGCGCCAATTTTCCGAACCACGTGGTATATGAGTTTATGCATGTGTGAAGGAAAATCGTGTAAAATGGACCCCTTCCTGGCATCCGATCAAAGTAAAATTTGATCTCTACAGTTTACCAGCTCGTTTTGCAAATTTACAGTCTATTTGGGTTTAATATGGTAGCACCAAGTTAAGTTTTTTGGTATTAATTCTAGTTTGCATCCAAAAGGAGGGGAGAAATGGGCAAAATGGGGCACTTTCTGTAGTCAACCCCAAATGAAACCAACACCATTGGATTTCCCGCATTTTTTCCTATAAGATAAGCTATGTTTCAGAACTCCTACCCTGCGCCGTCTAAATTAATGGGATTTTCGATCCATTTTTGCCCACTGTGCAGTGGTTGAAGTATCAAAAGAAGTCAAGATAAGCAATAAAGGTAGTTGGATTTAAATGGAAAATATTGATCTTTCTTCTCATTTTCTAGCATTATCTACTGCTTTGGTTACATATTGTTCGGTGGTTCAAGTGATCGTCTGAGCGTGAAAAATTATCTTTTGGAATGATCAATTTTCACAATTATAAGGCATTACTCTATTTTTTGTTAACTTTGAATTTCCTTACTTAGTATTGTTGATCATTTTTTTATTTGATTAATTTATTATATTTATTTAGTATTTTATAATTTTACTTAGATCAACTAATTGCTAAAAGAATATGCAATCAATTGATATTCAAATTGCGAAAATACAATGAGAAATGAATGCGTTATTGACGTTCAAAATCTGACCACGTTTCGTGACGCTGCCAATTTTAGTTTTTTCCAATTTATGCTCTCACATCCAATTTAAAAAAAAAAATGGACGTAACTCACCCGTATCAGCAATCCCAAGCGTTAATATAATACGATAGAATGTTTTTTACTACTGTCTGGTGAATTAGTTTTTAATAACCCTGTTTGCCTCCTTCATGTGGAATGCTACCGTCGCAATTTGTTTAGCTGCAATACTGGTTCCAGTTCAGGTAGCGTGGTGCTATAGAAATAAAACTAACGTCAACATACACAAAGTTAAACCACGTTTGAAACATAATGCCATTTTCTCATCAGTGCATGGTCAGATTCAATCAATGAAAACTGTTTTGGCAATGACCCAGACACTTGTAAACATTGATGAAAATATTCAATTTCAAAGGATAAACATTACAGCCAAAAGAAAAGAACGTCACTGGTAGCCATAGCGTCTTGAGAGCACAAAATCTACTCTGAGATAGCTGTAGAAGAATTCTAGTTACGATGGTGCAGAGTGTTACATTCAGTTTCGTGTTACTTAGTATTAATATCTTCACTTTATTAACATCAATTCAACGTTTCACCACCGTCGATGACGATAAGGAATGTCAACTTCACATGCTAAAACACCTTTCTAACTACTCCTACAATCCTCGAGGCTATTAAAGATGATTGAGGGGAAATTTAATATCGAGGTGATCCACTCAGCGGATCTCAATCAGAACAAACATTGTGTACAGAGCATATTTTTCCCATGAAGCAAGAGTTCGTTTTATTATAATCACCAAATCCAAGTTGATCAAAATAAAGCCAGGGAATCTTTTCAGTGTCTATATCTAAATTCGTAACAATTTTTAAAATTTCAAAATAATTTTCAGTGTTACCCTGACAACGAGAACTATCCGCATTGAAGATGATCAATATGTAACCTAAGAACGATCGCGGTTTGTGATTTGTGACCGAGGAGACCGACTCGCATCACGCGTCACTTAATCATCCCGATGAAGGTTTTATGCGGTACTTAATTATTGAAACTGTTGCACTAATTGCGGCATGCACTATATGACTAATGTGCGCTATGATTGAAATCATAACTGAAAAACCTTCAGCGGGCTGTGATGGGACAGGTCTAATTCAATTCTGCACTCGCGCATTAATCCAAGCTCTTACCGTAGGAAGACATTATCGTAAAACCACTTTAGACCGTAAATTATCCATCGTTTAACACAGGTCAAACTCAAGGCAAATGATTTACGGATACCCGGCAACCGCGGGCAAAGGTTTTGAATTGATGGCGATCGTTTGGCACAGAAAGTTGGAGGTCATAAGGTGATGGAACAGAAGATGCTCAAAATCGTTTGCAATAAACTTAAATTCGTAATTTTAAATAATTCACTTAAAACCGACCACGCAGGTGGTCTCTGAGCGCGTGGCCCAAAACAGCAGCATCTGAACACTTCGAACCCATCAGCTCATCAGCCATCCGTCGAACAATTGATGAATGGTTGATGGGTTGGAAGCCTTCCTTCTTCCTCAGTTTCTTTTGAAAAACTTCGCTGCCTTCCCAGAGAGGGTAGGAACTTGAGTTTATGATCGTCTGGTTGCAAGCGCCGTGTGCGATGATGTTTCGGAAGTTTTGTTTAGCTGGTCGGACGTACGTGTCGAGTAGAGGTGCTACTGGCTGAAAAATGCCCTTTGAACGCCGTGAGTGGCGTGGCTACTTAAGTGGCTACCATCTCCATAACAAGGTATTGTTGAAATTTATTAACTTGTGGCAATTTATGGCGATTTCCGAGTGAAGCAAAAATTTAACCCGTGGTCAATCAGTCGATTAGCGGTGGTAGGTTTGAAATATATTTTTTACTGTGGGCTAATACATTCTTCTCTACTCAATTAGTCATCATCGATTCCGATCAGGAGGACACGCGATCTTTCAATTGATTCCCAACACAATGTCTACAGTGCGCATCCTTTAGCGAACCGCCGATGATTGGAATGAAGAAGTGCAGGCATTCATGACCGCTCTCAAGATTAGATAATCTCGGAACCGGTCTCCGGGGGACGTGAGTTCGTGGAATAAATTAGAATTACCAGTAGTCAAAACTATGCGCGACCGCACAGCAGGTGACATTCTCGCGAGTGTAAATCTCCTGGACTCGAGCGGCGTCGGGCAGATGAGCTCCACACTGATTCAAAGAGTTCGTAAGTCAATCTGCTGCTGCTGTAGCCGCTTGTCCTAATTGTAACGGCTCCGAGTGCACCGCGGGATGGGATTTAAATGATATAATTTAAATCATCCTTGAGCACCTTGATTTCCATTCCAAATGCCGTTCGCGCTGAATTATGTCCGTTTCTGGAGAAACGCGTCGCCGTTGTTGCAATTACTGGGATTTATAGCCACCGTTTCGTTGCATTCAATTTGCATAATTATTAACGGCTTCATCTCACGAACGGCGGCGGCGGCGCTCATCTTCGAGTCGGTGACGATGGAGTTATCGTGTCAATTGTCGCAGCTCTGGTTGTGGTGTTTAGTAGGTTTATTAAATGTTTACTCTTTAGCAGCTTTCGTATTTTGTGAAGCAGCTGAGGAATGCAACGAGTGATTGATGCGGTTGATGAAGCAAAGATCGGAAGATGCCCTCTCGATGAGTACATGGTCATTTGTATTCATTTCAGCAGGTGTTCCGGTAATGATAATTTTAATAGTTTCCAGCAATAATGATGTTTCAAAACAGAGACCTTCTTCTTCAAAAAGTAAATGATAAATTAATCTCTTTGGGCCCAGAACCTCTGGAAACATCTATTTATTTATTTGTGTGTATGTCCTTATGTCATACACAATTATGAAATCGTGGTAGGCTGCGCAGTACAGCTGGCCTGATTTTTATTATTTGCGACGTGTATTCGTTTGCTGCTTGTACGACAAATTCATGACTTCAAAGAGGGAATCATTGGAAGTCTTTGGTCCAGTGGTAATCTTATCATTAGGTTGGTAGGTCAATTCTATATAAAACGTCTAAAATTTTATTATATACGCGTCGATCAGGTATTGCATCTTTGTTTGATTGAAAGTTCTAGTTCATTTTCGACAATATCAACAGACAGAATGTATTGTAGCGAAACTTATTGTTCACAAAAATAGCTGCAGAATGCTTGAGTTCTTAAAATGGGCTATAAGAGTTGATCGTTACCTCTTTTGACTCATTTAGGTAAACACTGCGGGACAATTTGAATCAAATTTGAAGCGGGTTTGACTCACTTTCGTCGAAATTAGAGTCTATCATACAGTACTGGCAAGAAAAAAATACACACTCATATGTTACATTTTCTTTGAAAGATTGTATTTTAATCTCTATAGTTACAACAATGATTGCTTTGGACGAAACGGGGTCAATAGCGAGAAGAACAATAAAACGCATATCAAAATTTTTTAGAAGACTTATTGTTTCGGAGTAGTTCGAAATTCTTTTATTCGCTTATTTTCGCTTGGCAAGAAAAAAGTACACATAGAAGAAGTATAACTAGGTTATCAAATTAAATCAATACTGACTCGAAATCAGTACTTTGTATGACCTCTTTTAACACTGATGACTGCTTTCAGACGACGTGGCATACTTTTGACGAGATTTTACAAATAACGCTCGCCAATTGACTCCAGGTCTCCTGAAGTGCTTCAAAGAGCAGGTTTTTGTTGGTAACATTGGCTTTGTCCATTTTTGAATGCAATACCGACCGGGCGGCGTATCAACACTTTGATACGCGATCCACGGAAAAACGGTTGAGTTTTACGAGCCGTATGTTTTGGGTCGTTGTCTTGTTGAAAGAGGAAGTCATGTTCGAGCCCATCCTTCAGCAAGGATACCTCCAGATTTTCGGAGAGCCCCTCCACACCATAATGTTGCCTTCACCGTGCTTTACTGTTTTTCTTACATTTTTGTCCAGAAGATCCTCGCCTGGTTTGATCTTTAACCGCGGTCGTTGTTTGGTACCAAACAGCTCTAATTTGCTTCAGTCTGTCCGAAGAACCGTTTGCCAGAAGGAAATAGGCTTATTCGCATACTTTTTCGCAAATTCCAATCGTTAGATTCTATTACGCTTACTGATGTGATGACGGCGTAGTGCAAACTTGTTCTTAAGCCTTTCTTGTTTCAATCGCAGACGAACAGCTCTTGCGGGTATATTTAGGGATAAGCTTTCTCTGATCATACGGCTTGTTATTTTTGGGTTACTTCTCGCATCTCGTAGTATTCGAGCATCTTGTCTGACTGTTATTAACGATTTCTTCCTCGGCCCTTTTATCACTCACATTTCCCCGCTGTTGATATTTTTTCCAAAGCTTATGAACCGCTGAACAACTGACTCTGAACTTTTTCGCGATCTTCCTGTATGAGAGACCATTTTTACAATCTCTCACAATTAGTTTTCGCACTTGAGACGGTATTTTCTGCCGATGTCTTCAAACAACAAACTCGAAACTTTGCATATATGACGCAAACACGATTACAAACGTTTGACACTTGCAATGGTTACGTCCAGTATGCGTGGACGAGAGGAGAGTTTATCGATATGGTGTTGTCTGTAGTGATAAAAAATAATGCCACTGTGGGGTGTACTTTATTTTTGCCAGCTTAAATGGTTAAACATTTTCTTAGCATATCTATCACAGGTGAATGAAGCACGCCGTCCGCAAACTGACACATTCATTTAAATACATATGGAATATTGATAATTTTCTACAAACAAACTCATGTGCTATATACTTGATCATAGTCAACATATAATCAATTTTCTAGAGGATTTTACAGTGTGTACTATTTTCTTGCCAGTACTGTATATGAGTAAATGTGACTGGGATTGACAAGTCTATAGATCTAAAGCATCGATCTAATTTAAGTTGGTGTCTTAGATATGTCGGCTTGTCAATTCCAGTCAAATTTACTCATATATGAGTGACTCCACTTTTGACGAAAGTGAGTCAAAAATGGTTTAAAACTGAGTTAAATTGTCCCGCCGTGTAGGTATCAAAGAGATGACCGAAGTCGAACACAAACACGCAATACATCTCCCATACACGCTCAAAACAGCCGCTCTTACATTTATATTACTGTCCCTTTTTTTTCTCACGGAGGATTTGCTCGGTTTTCGTAAGGAGTTCCACTTTTTACGAAGGTTGAGTGTGGTTTTCCGTGGGAGTGGAAAGGACAGTAATACTTTGATTAATGTTTTGAGCATGTATTGGAAAGCTCTAATTCACTCAACACAGTCGATTTCTTCATGCCAGTGCTCTACAGTATAGACACTAGGGTGTCCCAAAATTGCACTATGTCAGGAAACTTGGGGGCTCACCCTTCAAATGATAGGTATAGGTGTAACAAACTAACTTTTGTATGACGACAACTCTAAAAAATGTTGTTTAGAGGTCGCCCCGATGAGTTTTTTGAAAAAAGACCATTTTTCATGACTAATATCGTAAAAATATTTATAATTCTCAGAAGTTTAGTGTAACCTTACCCTTTTATATTTTTTACAGCTTCCTTACGGTCTAAACTACAATATAAAAAATTGTTACGACATGTCTTACGTCAAATTTGTTTGTCACATTTTTTTAATTCTGTCAAACGATGATTTCTTAGGTGCATTCTGGCGTTCAATCATCAAAAGTGGGTATCAAACTTACAGCTATTGCCAGTCTTGTATATTAGAAATACGGGAAATTTTATAAAGAAAAACTTTGCTGAAGATAGTATAGTCCTACTTACATCCGTTATTTAGATATTCTTTATATAGTGTTGGAAGAAAAGCTCAGCATTTCATAACACAAAGTATTTTCAACAGCGAATCAACCCATCGAAGAAATGACATCGCCTACGCTGTTTTGAATGTGGATTTTTTGTGGTGTCCCTTGGTAACGTGAGTAAAGAAGCTTCTAGAATGCCATCAGAGGATATATAAGCGGAATACGATCGAACATTTCTTCAGTTTTCCTTCGATTTTCATAGAAAACAGTACCAAAAAAGAAAAAAACTATGTCGCCGAAAACGAAGCTGAAGTCGGATATCATTACCGGTATAGCAAGAAAAAATCTACCCAGAAATAATTTGCCGTCGGAGATGGACATCATCAGCTTCTTTCGATACCAGCATGAAAACCAGAAACTTCCAACCGGACAAAGCATTCAAATTGTGGCTACCGATACTGTGGCGATTTGGAACCAAGCCGGTCTTCCAAATCAATTGAAACGGAACGTTGTTAGGCGCGTTGCCAAGCTCGTTAGGACATGGCAACGCCTCAGAAAGGCCCAAAGAAGAAACTTTCAAGACCAGCGTTGAAGATGTGTAAGATGCGGTTGAGTTACTTCTTCAATATTAGCGTGAACCACATCGAAGAAGAGCTACGAAATGATAATGTCCGTGCAGAGTTCTGGAGCAAACAGGTGATCAACAAAATTCCGGTTGAGTTCCCGGAAAGCTTCAAAAATATTGTACCATCAATTTATAAGGAAAGCAACGAAAAGAAAACAAGAAAAATTGACAAGAAATCCAGCAGACAACTGAGTAGAACAGTACGAGAACCTATCGTGGACGAGACAAGAGAAACACTGCGTCGAAGCAAAAGGCATGAACTATTGACGAATACTGTCATCGAGAACCTAGATCGAGCTCAGGTATCGAATCGTGAAGCAGTTGGTGTATTAGCAGCCACAGCTGTTGTTTTTCGGTGTTGGATCTGAAAAGTTGAGTTTGAGTAAATCAACTCTTCAAAGAAAACGTAAAGCGGTGAGTCATCTTATCTAAAATGTTTTGAATAATGTTTAAAATTTGTTTTTCATTTTTAAGGTGCGCCAAGAAATTTCCAACAGAATCAAAAACAAGTTTCCGAAGGACAAAGCATTGGTGGTCCATTTCGACTCCAAGCAATTGCTGTTCAATCGACGAAAGAGCGAAAAGATAGCCATTGTAGTAACAGGATTGGATGCAACTGAACAAATTATTAACAGCACGTTTCTTGAATCCGGAACAGGAAAAGCCGTAGCGGAAGCAGTTTTTAAAAGCTTGAAATGCTGGAATCTTGATGGCACCATCAGTGGCAAATGCTATGACACTACAAGTGTGAATTCTGGAGAAAAAAATGGCGCTGCTGTTATCCTGGAAAGGATGCTTGGAAGAAAGTTGCTAGATTTTCCTTGCAGACACCACATTTTCGAGCTGGTCCTTATGACAGCATACAAAACTTGTCTAGGTCAAGCTACGATTTCTCCAGACGACACCCTGTTCAAATCATTCCGCAATGAATGGGAGAGATTGGACAAGAGCGATTTTTCTGGTTTTCCTGAAGGTAACAATTTATTGATTTGTTATGTATGAAAACTATTATCACTATTTTTTCTTGTGATTTAAAGGTACATTCAGTGAAGCGGAAAAGGCAAACCTCGTTGCATTTTGCAAGCAAATGCTGCTGCGAACTTTCATACGTGAAGACTATTCAGAGCTTCTTGAACTTACACTTATGTGCGTAGGAGATGGCGAACCAGCTAAATTTCGACGTCCTGGGGCGCTACATCATGCCAGATGGATGGCGAATGCCATTTACGGTCTCAAAATGTACCTTTTCCGGAAGCAATTTATGACAGATTGCAATCAGATTGAAAGGTTCGTACTTTTTGTGATTCAAGTTTACATTAAAGGGTGGTATGAAGCTCCCATTGCAACAAACGCACCATTAAACGATCTGAAGTTCATTCGATGTTTGAAAAACTATCCTGACGAGGAGCTAAGCCAAAGTACTTCTCAGAAATTTGAAAAGCATTTGTGGTATATATCGGAGCTCAACATCAGTCTCGCTTTTTTCGATGAAAACGTTGATGAGGAAGTGAAAAGAAAGATGGTGCTAAACTTAAAGAAAAAGAGCAGTGGGAAAAACATGACGAGAGTAAAGAAATTTTCGGCCGGAAAAGGATTGGAAGAATACGTCACAGAGAATTCGTTGCAGTTTTTGAAATTTTGCGGCTGGATTGTAGTTTCTTGTTTAAGGAAGATCCCCGGAACTGGAATAAAAACGAAGATTATCTTGCTGCAAAAACCAGATGCGATAACTTGTGTGTCATAAATGATCCTGCAGAACGTGCTCTTGGAGTAGCAGGAGATTATAATGAATTTGGTTCAAAGTCTGACCAAGAGAAGCATCAGCTGCTATTGATCGTAGCAGAAAACCGGAAAAACCAAACGAATTCTTTGAAAACTTCAGTTTTCAATTATTTGACAACCTAGTTTATCAATTCAATATTAATAAGAAACCTTACCAATAAATATAGCTATACAAGAACATATGCAAAAATGGCTATTTTCTTTCCACACTTTATAAAGAATATCTGAATAACGGATGTAAGTAGGACTATACTATCTTCAGCAAAGTTTTTCTTTATAAAATTTCCCGTATTTCTAATATACAAGACTGGCAATAGCTGTAAGTTTGATACCCACTTTTGATGATTGAACGCCAGAATGCACCTAAGAAATCATCGTTTGACAGAATTAAAAAAAATGTGACAAACAAATTTGACGTAAGACATGTCGTAACAATTTTTTATATTGTAGTTTAGACCGTAAGGAAGCTGTAAAAAATATAAAAGGGTAAGGTTACACTAAACTTCTGAGAATTATAAATATTTTTACGATATTAGTCATGAAAAATGGTCTTTTTTCAAAAAACTCATCGGGGCGACCTCTAAACAACATTTTTTAGAGTTGTCGTCATACAAAAGTTAGTTTGTTACACCTATACCTATCATTTGAAGGGTGAGCCCCTAAGTTTCCTGACATAGTGCAATTTTGGGACACCCTACACTCAAGTAATAGACCGGACAACGTGCCGCCATGTTGTATCCAAAACGAACATTTCCATACGATTTGACAGTTGTTTTGGATACATCGACTCACGTTGGCCGGTCTATTACTTGAGTGTCTATACTCTACAGTCGTCTGGACCCAGGGGTGCCATTATGCCAGATCTATCTGGCACTGCCAGTCTTTTTATCGACAAAAAGACAAAAAGAGAAACCCTTCATAATGTCAGACTTTTTGAAATTAGAACAGATTAAAAAATAAGCGCTCTTCTCCAAAGCGTTAAGTGATTTGCGTGACGACTTATTTTATATCTACGCTTCTCATTTGCTCATATTATTTTCAGTGCGTAAAGAACCAAATTGATGAACCATGATGTATTAGAGTGATCAAGCCTTACCCATTACGTTTTCACGCGGTTCTGACGTTTATTCTGTTGATTCTTTTGCGCTTTCATATCACTTTGTCATTTTAAAGCTGGATTCCGCAATATATGCAACTATATCGTGTGTCGTTCTCGTCCACTGAAAACGATAAGTGGCTATTTTTTTTGCGAATAGGTAATTCGTCAACTATTTGATCAAATAAGTGTCAAATATTTGGCATTGGTCAAATAGTGTACTTTTACTCTTGCCTGTTACTGAAGTATGCGAGTATACGAGTCAAAAAATTACTTATCTTGAAACAACATTTGTAAGACCTCTTTGACGTTTTTCAAATGTTAGTCCAGATTATTACATTTCCGTGTATTGACAGATTTTGCCAGATTTTTTATTTGTGACATGTCAAATATTTTTCAAAAACTAATGGCAACCCTGTTTGCAGACTTAATTTTTTTCAGATAACAAGCTTTATATAAGACTAACCAAAGCCATCCAGGCCGGGATGGCTGTTGATGGCTGGCAGAATTGATTCGGTTGTGGAGAGTGAAATGGTGGTTACATTGGCTTGCGGATAAGCATCTCGGTTATATAATGAACATCAAAGAACTTGCTCTTAATTTTGGACGAGAATCCCATCTGAAGAGCTTTTGAGTAAATTGAAATTTTTTGCAATTATAATAATTGGCAATTTTATATGTGAATTCCTTTTGATTGTTTTGACGAAACTTGGTTAGACGAGCGATTCCAAAATTTACAGTTATTTGTTGAAAGTGCTGTGTGGTGACACACTAGTACAGCTGCACCATTCTCGTCAATTTCTCGCTGTAACTCGGCCGACTAATTAGAGTGCCAGTCATACAGTAATCTCCTCCGGGTCCTCCCTTAGCTTAGTTGGTAAAGGCACAGCTACAAAGCAACACCATGCTGGAGGTGGCTGGATTCGATTCCTGGTCTGGTCTTAGAATTTTTCGTTAAGGAAAATTTCTCGACTCCCTGGGCTCGACTCCCATGCGACACAATCATACTAATGCAAAAATGATACCCTGGCATCGGAAACGTTTAATTAATAACTGTGGAAGTTCATTTAGAACACGATGTTCAGAGCAAGCAATAAGCAAATTGCGAAAGCTTGAAACACTAAGAAGAAGAAGAACATACAATAATTTCTTACAAAAAGTCTAGTCGTGTGAGTTGAATTCGGCACCACCACCTTCAACAGTTCTACTATCTCCAACATAGATCAGAATGCAATGTGTGGTTTTCGGACTTAGTTGCAATTTATCGGAAGCCATTGGATCTTGACGCTGACCAGCAAGTATTTCTCAGATGTAAGACTTTTGCCGTGTTTATTATGCTTGTATTTGTGCCGCTATTTTCTAAACTGATTTTAAATAAATCAATTCCAATTTCGTTGACGATGGCGTGATCTATTTAAATCACGTTATTTCACGATATTTTTGCCAATCATGTATCTTTATGTCCAAAGCTCAAGTTACCGTGGTCCAATTCAACTCAAACGTAATAGAGCAAAACCATTACGGCAAATCTGCAAGAGTCTCTGCAAATTAACAGAAGTAATTTCAATTATGCAGGTATTTTGATAGGTACCATTTACAATTTATCAAAAGGTTATTGATGAAACATAATCAATGGCATATTCTTCCTACATCCTTCAGCCATCCAAGAAATCTGAAACGTATTCTCTCATCAACCGTTCGTCTACTTTCAAACATTCTTCTCGTTCAGAGAACGAGTAATGGTGCTAGAACCTTAAGCCATATAGGGCTAGGACTTCAGTTAATGCTTAGGTCCCAACCGTTTGAAGAGAAATGGAGCATTACTTAACCTTCCTAGGCTAGATGCTCCCAACGACCATTTTCTATTTTTTTATCATATTTTTATTTTGTTCTGTACACCAAACAGGCCAATCTGATTAACTATTCTGTTCGACTGTTCATTTCCCTTACCCTTTGATATCTACTGAAAACGACGTGGGTTTCCTGTGTCTTCTGAAGGTAAATACCAAAGCCTCTCTATCTCCAACGGTTGCATGGACGTGGCCAGGTGAGCGACCAAGAAGTATCTTCGTGGAGATTATTGTGTGAAGAATCGTATCAGTTATTGTATCCGTTTCATGGTGGCATGCAATATCTACAATGAATTATTCCTCATCGTGGCTCCATCCACAAGGTGTGCAAACATCAATGCGAAATGATATTCCCGACTGAATATCATGTGAAAATTACAGTGAATATAACACACTAGATATTACAGTTAAGAGAATAACTGGTTGAAATTGTTTTAGAATTATTCAAAAGCTACAATTTGTCGAACATCATATTCTGAAATTCAGCTTCGCAATGTAGTAATCGATGGATAGTTCAACTGAGCCGAAATGATTATTTACAGCACTGATCTCTACTGTTGTATTGAATCGGTTTTAAGAAAATTTGATTTACCCAATATGAAAATAATAGTCGTATTGATGAGTCAAACAGTACACCCAAAAGTTGAAATTGTAGCAAAAAATGCAAAATTGCAATTTTGCAGTTTTTGCAATCATATCTTGAGAAATCCGCATGATTCTGAAAAGGCAAATTTGCCCATCATGTTCCACAAAGCTTTTTATGGTATGAACAAAGCCATGCAAGTGTGTGCAAGTGGTTATCGCTGTGTGCCTAGTGCCTCGACAATCGCAGTAACCGTTGGGTTTTTGTTCAACCGTCAACAACTTCTCAATATGGGTGAGACAATGGCACAGAACGCCGCTACACCATATTCCACTGTTGCTATTCCGCTGTCAAGTGTTCTATTTTTATCTGCACTCGTCATCACACTCCTATCGCCCTCTCATCAAGTCACCATGCGGTTTATGAAATAAACGAAGCCATGTAAGTGTGTGCGACCGAGATTTGCTTCAATGTTGTAACGTTGAGTGCCTCAGAAACCGAAGAAACTGTAGGACTTTTATTCCCTTCACCTCAACTTGTTGTGGTGACTGGATGGTTACAATGAAGAGCCGTCATGCTGACGGTCGCGGTTGGACTCTCGGTAGCGGATGGAAATCTTTTTTTTTGTGCGCCATTGAATTTACTACTACTAATCAACTGTCCAACATCACGCACACATTGAATTTTTCTAATCGATTTGATGGGTTGCTTTTTTGCCCACGACCAATGTTGCTTTCTTTCTCCAAGTTGCGATCCATTACGAGAAATGAAACCAAATCATGCGAAATTGCATTACAATCTTGCTTTTTTATTTTGGGTGTAGACACATCACTTTCAAAAGAGAGATAATAAAACACGTTGTTTCAGAAACGATGTGAATAACCTTCTTGTTATCTTTTGTCATGCTCCTCATTTTTGTAATAAATCTAACTAAACAAACAAACATACAGTTGCCATTGATGCATACAGCCTTTGTGAGTCTGTTCGGATCTGCTTCTTTCATAAGAAATACAGTTTGACCAGTATACATTCGAGCAAAGTTTGTCAACCATAACACCAAGAAAGGTAACCTAAATCAACTATCTAATCTAACTATCTTACTACATTTGAAAACAATACTTTATACTAACATGTCATACTGATTAAGTTTAAATCCCTAACGGTTATCACCTACAATTTCACGTAAACTCTTTGTAAATCCGTCGTCGCTGGCGAACACTGTATTTAAGGGAATATCATACTATCGCTTTTAGTGTGTTCGAAGGTACACAATTCATACAATATATCATATATTATATATGCATTTGATGCTTCACAAATATTCTTGCAAATATTGTCTTCCAGCAGTGTTTTGTTCGGACATTTTGTGTATGTCAGCGATGATATAGAGGCATTTCATTGGTCTTGGTTGAACTAATGACAACGAACTATTTAAACTTCAGCACAATTGGGAGAACCCAAAACATCTTATATGGAGGAAAATGGACTATATTCCATTCGTATAGTCTCTTTGAGTCAGTTGGAGTATTCTGCGTTACTAAGGCCAATGGGTCATATGGTTGATCAAGTTGATCATTTGATCTGAACTCCAGGATGATCTGCTATGCAGAAAAATGGATTGCTTTTTATGCACACACCCTCCGTGAGTCTGTTTGAATATCCTTTTTCTATAAGAACTATATTATAGCTGTGGTTTATTCAATAGATTTTATGACTTGAACTCCTCAATGACCTGCAGCACCTAGAACAACAAATCTAAATGGAAATGGGTCGTAAACGATGCGCACTAGTACTATAAATCAGCGAATATATTATGCACCGTAAGGGGCATTAATAAGTCTTGGTTGAACTACTGGCAACAAACTCCAAGCACAATTGGAAGAATCTAGAACATCTTATATGGAGGGAAATATGTTATAATCGCTTTGTATTGCTCCCTTGCGTCTGCTTGGGCATGCAGCGTTGCTAAGGACAGTAGCCCGTTCATGGTTGATCTAGTAGATCATTTAACCTGAACTCCATGATAACTTGGAGAGACTTAAACGACTGATATGAATGGAGACGGATGACTGATAATAATTGCACTCTTCTTGAACATTGTTGGACATGTTCCATGTATGTAGGTCCTCTGCTCAAATGTCATAGCGACGTAGTCCATGATCAACATTCCAGGAGAGTTTGGACAACCCGAACATCCCGAAAAATATGTATATACCCAATTGTTTACTTTTCATGTACTATTTGTATTGAGAACTTTCTAAAACCCATAAAAGCGTTTATAATACAAGTGAAATATAAAAAGAATTTCAATACCATCATGAAACCGTCAAAGCCACCTAGTTTCAGCCACGAAAAGAAAGGGAATGGGTTGAAGGGGGTACATATATCCAAAATTTAGGACTACCATTCCCCTAGATTTCAGTGAAAATGGAAAAGTTAAGGCATCATTGAGATATAGCGTTTTCAAAATTAAATATCCGTCCTGCACCTTTAAGGGTTAAAAGTAAACCATCATCAAACTTTGTGAGACGCCCCAACGGCATCCTTACTATTGATTTTGATTTTTCTTCTAAATTTCCTTACGAAATGAACCACTATCACTCGTTGTGATTTGTGCGAATTGCCTATTAAGCGTACCTTAAATACTGTTTATTTTCCCACTGAGGTAAATAACTTTCAGGCTGTGTGAGTGGCTCCAACCGCATGCTTACTGTTGGTTTAAATCGGTACTAATATCAAAAGATATTTACGTGCACCACCTTATAACCAACAAAATGGACAATCATTTGAAAACGAAGATAAACAATAACAAGGGCGTATCGTTTACAAAAACGAACCCTACTGCCAAATCATGTAATGCTTTCAAAATCCCCACATGCCAAATTTGGTTCCATTTGCTTTACTAGTGTTTGAGTTATGCAGAAATATCAGTTTAATTAGTATGGGAGCCTCCCTTTCCAGAGAGGAGAGGAGTCTTAAACCACCATAAAAACCATGTCTTGCATCTAAGAACCCTAACATGCTGAATTTGGTTTCCTTTGCTTGATTAGTTCTCGAGTTATGCAAAAACATGTGTTTCATATATATTGGAGCCACCTCCCCCTCCTTCAGAAAAGGGAGGGGTCTTTTTCTTTAATATGAACCTTTCCCGGTCCCAAAAACTCAACCATACAAAATTTTACGCCGATCGGATCAGTAGTGTACGAGTCTATAATGTTCAGACAGACGAAAATTCATTTTTATACCTATATAATATATTGTTTTGAAAATAAAATCGAATTGCTTCAGAACAATACAAATTAATTTATTATTCTATCAAATGTTCCGGATATTCCATGGAACCATTAAGTGGTCATATCTTGGTAATATGGCCTAATACGACAATTTGGATGGCATATTTGAAATCAGCGGCCAAAAACTACTAGGAAACACATTACTTAACAATGTAAGGCTTGTTGGCGACAAAATCTGGACACCTCTAAATACGCATATCTCTTGAAATACTTCATCAACAAATGAAATATTTCGCAGACTGATGAACGTAAGTCTGTTCATTGCTGTTGAATCAATTTTTGGTGACACTCCAAGCTTTATAATCAAAGATAGCATCGAAAGGAGAGCAAATGCGAAAAGTGTGTGCGGTCGCAATGAAAATCCAGATCTGTCAGTGAGAAAACTTGAAAAAGCTTGGTTTTCCTGCAAGAACTGTTCATAACGTTCTTAAATCTTACGATACACTTTTGACAACAGCCAAGAAGGTTAGGAGCGGAACAAAAACGAATCTCAGGGACCACCAAAAGGGCGCGGAGCTGAAGCAAATATTGCAGAAGAGACCAGATCTTTCGGTACATACTTCGAAGCACCGGCAAGGTGTGAAGTCGTTCAAGGTGAAAACTGTACCGAACCGTAATGATAAACAGAATGTGACGGCTAAAACCCGTACTCACAAGTTGTATCGCGATTAGTTGACGAAGTTTTCCTGCGTGATAATGGACGATATGCGCTGGAAGACTTTGAGCAGCTTCCCGGGATGTCTTATTATACTGCCAAGAAACGGAACAGCTTGTGGAGCTTTTCAATATGAAGAAATAGGCCAAGTTTTCCACAAAATATTTGGTTTGGCAGGCAATATACAGCTGTGGTCTAGTAAGCCAAAGCTTCATGTAGCGGTAAACAGGAATATACCGTGGAGAATGCCTAAGAAGCGATTGTTACCATTTCTACGCAGCCATGACGCTCCCTCGCTATTCTGGCCTGATTTGGCATCTTGTAACTACGCCAAAGAAGTTTTGGAATGGTATAAAGTTAATGGAGTCGATTTTGTACCGAAAGAGGCGAATCCACCTAACTGCCCGGAGTTGCGACCTATCGAGCGGTATTGGGCTCTCGTGAAGAGAGAACTCTCTCAATATTAACAACAAGCTGCAGCTATAGAACAATTTCGAAAATCTTGGACAAAGCCAGCTAAATCGGTTGCAGAGAAGGCTACAGAGACCCTAATCGCTGGAGTAACCTCAAAAGTTCCTAGTTTCTTCATGCAACCTTATTTAGTAACTGTTATTAGTTTTAAGATAACTAATATTGCACAATTAAATGAATAAAATATGCATCTTGGATTGTTTTATTCCAAATTTAATCTGTCCAGATTCTGTCACGAACAAGCCATAAATTAAATATGGAATGGAATCACTGTGAGACGTTTTAAAAATGAACAATCAAATGGGAGTAGGCGCTACTGACCCACGGATTTACATGTTAATTCCAATGAGTAAGTGACCAAATGTATTCCAAGCAGAAATTCAAGTAATGTTCTTTATGCTTCCGCAGAAAATATTGATATTCAACTATATGCATTATGTCGGACAGTCAGTTCTAAATGCTTTAAAGTCAGCAGCATGCACTTCCAAGCATCTTTGAGATTATGTTCAATCACCCAAAAAGTTGTCGTATTTAATCAAATCAATTTGTACTGGGTTCTTGGTCAATGTGAAATGGATGGAAACGAGAGAGGTGATGAGCTAGCAAGATTCAGATTTTCTCATCAGTTCGTAGGACCTGACCCTTGTATGGTTTATCTGGGCAAGCAAACTGGATCACCCCTGTCATGGCTAGACAATCGGTTACCGGTTCATTGCTCCAAATGACTACAAATCACGCAAATTACTTGATCTTACTAGAAAAGATCTAACCATATATAACTGGTCACTGTCCAAGCCGTTATAATTTGGAGGTCATGGGAAAACATCAAGATTATTCATGTCGATTTTGTAACATGGAAAAAGAAGAACTCTTGTTATTCCACTGCCCGGTAATTTTCTACAAAATATTTAAGTTCTTCAGCAAAAGGGTACTAGAACTCTTTGAGATCTGGATAACAAACCCCAGTACAGTAGTGCACTTGATTTGGTGCGTCTTTCTGGATATATCAAACTTTATGGGGTTCAAAGTTTCTTTCTCAACTTGAGTCTTAAATGTCGAATTATTGGGTTCAATTTCAAGGCATTCATACACTTAATAAAGAGAATCCGAACATTATCAAAATAAAAACTAACTTCATTCCGCCAGTTTCGACAGGAACTTTCTGAACTCCAATAATGCTTGCCTAAAATCCATTCTAAATCTTCAGCAAACTAATTTAAGCTTCTGATACCACCTATGTGTATTTTGCTTTACCACCAACTTCATCTAAAATAACAAAATATTCATTCTACATTCCCATCCAATCAACGCTAATGAAGGAAGAACCATCCAATGTCACCATCGGTGCAAAGCCCCGTGTGCCTTCACTAACATCGACCACCTCCTCGCAAAACCTCGCAAAAATTGCACAACTCAGTTCGATCCACATGTCAGCAATCAAACGGTTGTTGAACAGTATTTTTACTCCAACCACATCACTCCCCCCTGTTGTATGACAGCTCAAACTCATCCGACACCATACTTAACCGTCCAACTACTGGTGCTCCATTGTCAATTAGAGGTTATGCTACCGCTGCAATCCATAACTGCATGCGAAATCAATTGATGCTGTGGACGGTAGCGCCAGAAGCCCGATAATTTACCCGGACCCAGCGCCATCGACAGACAATTCGTGAGTCACAATGTCCCATCGATTGAAGTAGCATCTTCACCTCTGACTTCGAGAGAGTAATTTATCACCGATTCACTGGACCGCGAAAATTTGTAAACCAACGACGAGACGGGCGTCGCGCGGGCAGAGAGGTACAGTGTGTAGACATGATGATAAATTAGTGGAAACATCGATCTGCCGTCGCGCGGCTCTCGGCGATTTGGAAAAATGCAATTTACTACCATCAGCCGTTCGTTCGGTGGACCTCCCTTTAGATGAAAACGAGCTGCCAAATGCTTGCCGGGTTGGTAATTGGAAAAATCTCCGACACTTGGCAGTCAATTGGGAAGAGGTTGACTTGGGCCTCTGGCTGAAGATGGCTAATGATATGTTATTAACGAGTTGAACGTGCGAGGATTCCGTCTGGGAGCGGGTTGTTGGCGGTAGGAAAATTGAAAAAATTGAACCGTTTGCTAGATCAGGAGAAGATCTGCGCAGTGGCCGTAATGATGATGTTTCGAATTACCGCTGCTGTCTGTCATTTTCGGTGGGGACATGAGTTGGAATGTAATCTTGTCGCGTTGGAATGGAGCAGTATGTTTGGGTCAATGGTTTTGTGGGAAATTGTGGATTGTGATTTGAATTGGTACTAATTGACTTCGAACTCGTCGACCAAACGACGACATGTGTACATGACTGTCAAATCATCCGGCTGATCTTGGCAGTAATGAAACAACACAGTAATGTTTACATAATGTTGCCGAATAATGGACCAAAGCTTTGGATGTAGCACGTCATCGCCCAACGAGATTAGGTTGAATCATCTCTCACGAAATTTGGAGATTATCCAACGAATGCAGTTAGGGTGTCATAAAGTAGAAGAATTTCAATTAGCTCGAATAATTCGCCACGAAATTGTCGTCACCTCGTCCGACTCGTTTAGTTTTTCACGGTCTGATTGTATTCAGCCGGTCGCTCATTCGTCCATTGGTGAAACGGTGTTTGCAAAACTAAGAAGCGAGTATCGAGCGTCAGTAAAATGTCAAACCCGGGGTAGTTTAGTCATCCACTTTTTCTGTTTCCACTCACATCTCCGCTCATTTCCGACGCTGAGGAGGGAGTGTTGACATTTCAGCATCGGTCTATGGCGTCGACTGTCAGGTTCTTATGCTGGCAGTTGGCGGATCACTTCTTAGATCATTTTTTGCAATGAGCAGATACAAATGAAACACAAGTTTAGGCATAACTCGAAAACTAATCAAGCTAATGTCACAAAATTTGGCATGTGGAGGTTTTGGAGGCAAGAAATATTTTTACGATGGTTCAAGACCCCGTTCCTTTGTGTAAGAAAGGGGGGGAGGCTCTACTCCAAATGAAACACAACTTCTCTCAAACATAATAATTGACTTTGAAATGAAATTATGTATGCAGGAGATTTTGGGGCCAAAGAATGTTCTTATGATGGTTCAAGACTCCTTCTCCATCTAAAAGGGGGCGGGGGTGGGGGCTCCTTTCCACAAATATCTGCATAACTCGAGAAATAATCAAGCTAATGGAATAAAATTTGGCAGGTCAGGCCTTCCCCATCTAGAAGGTGATGGAGGGAGGGAAGGGGGGTGAGAGCTCTCATACAAATGAAACGGAAGTTTCTGCATAATTCGAGAACAAATTAAGCAATTGAAACCAAAATGGTCATGTTTTGGAGACAAGAGGGTCCTCATACAAGCAAAACACAAATTTCAAGCATACAGGTGAATTATCGAGGCAACAAATACACACAATGAATATTTCGCAGGTAAGAAGCATGTTCTGTTTGAACCCATTCTTGGTCAAGAAAGGGGAATGCTTGAACTACTTTCAGTGCTACCTTGTGCACAAGAAGTTAATCTATGGTTATGCAAGAGAAAATCACGCTTTAACTGACAGGATACGGCGTAGTTTGAAGATAAATGTATTGCCTATGAAATGCTTCTACACAGTAAGAAAAACTATCGTTATAACTATCGATCCGAGGGTTACATTGACAACACACACCTACGTTTTATTTTCCAGAAATAACAAACATTAGCAAACGAAAATATTTTAACAAATTTCATTCCTAAAAAAAACATAATAGCGAGAGTTCTATTAAATTTTCATTAAGTATGTTGCAAGCGTACACTTTAAAAATAATGAACATAACGAGTGATGTAATCCTTGTTGCGCGTAAATAATTTGAGATTCAAAGATGAACATGACTCAAATGTATGTTCTATTTGATGTGTTGTAAACATCAAAAATAATATATACTACAAAACTCAACACACCACTACACATTGGCTTAACTACTGGGAGTGCCTAGGGAGCCAGGCTCCCTCCAGAATTCTGTTGTCCCCACCCCCCTCCCCAGGATTTTTCCTTAATATATTTCTTATTTGAAATTAAATAGTATTGGTAATCTCTACGGAATTGTACGGTTTTTTTCACCAGTGTAAGTTGATTTGTACTTATACTTCCTTCAGAAATAGTTAGAAAGAGTAACTATTCCTGAAGGAGTGAAGTGTGTATACCATCTTCCCCACACTTTTCTCTTACCATTGGGGATGTGGCAAACTTTTTTTCACGATATGGCAAACGGAAGCCACCATTTATAGACATTATCCAAATAACAAGCTATTGCATATCGGTAGTTAGTTTGACTATAATTCACAGAAAAGCATTTCCCTGAATTCATTTCCCAGAGGCCATTTTCTAGAGGCAATTTTTCAAAGGCCATTTCTTAGAGGCCACTTCCCGGAATGACTACTTTTCCAAAACGGATATCTGTCCGTATTTTTTTTTTTTGGAAAATGTTTGCCTTCCCGAAACCATTTCCCTTTTCCCAGTAGATTTTTTCCGGAATGGCTAATTTTTCTGAGCAGATATCTGTCCTCCTTTTTTCGGGTAGTTGATTGTTTTCCGGAAACTATTTTTCAGATGCCGTTTCCAGGAATCCATTTCCAAGAGGTCATTTCCCGGATAGACCAATTTTCCATAGTTGATCTTTATCCTTCTTGTTTTTGGGAAATAATTGTTTCTGTTTTGTAAAAGGGTTGTTTTTTTTTGTAAAAGGGTTGATTTATAAATTCCAATTTTAAAAGATAGGTAGGCATATTCTAATACTTCAGAGATTTGGATTTTTCCTAGTTGACATAGTCGTGGAACAAGTAGCAGGTTTCTACATTTTTTCAGTTCAGTTGAATAGTTATTTTTGAAAGAAATATTGGCACCCCTGATCGCGGGTTATTGGGAACACCATACCCTAAGTATTCACAAACTTATCGGCAAGGCGTTACTTTAAGCTAATAGCTGCATATTAAAACGTTTAATTTTAAAATATCACTTATTATACCGATTTTATACTGACAACATATTTACTTCTCTAATATTCTTTCAAAACACCAAGAATTTTGATTCCATTCATCTAAAGAAACAATTGAAACTGACGCTAGTGTTCTTCCTCAACTAGCGATAGTAAGTCAAATGACGATAGTAATAGCCAAAAGGTGATATTGCCGATTTCAGACAAATGTGGTCTCGGTGAGCTGCCCCCAATTGCTCAATACTACGATGGGGCGAACATAATGCCGGGTAGGCATCGCGGGGGACAAACTATCATCAGAAAAACTTATCCTTTGGCGGTCTACATATATTGCCTTGCAAACCGACTTTGGCTGAATTTGGCATTTATAGATCCATGTGCTGATAAATCTACAAGTGCTAAATTATTCAGCACACTTGAAGCTTTACCACAGCCTGGAAACCATGCGGCAATTAAGAAGTCTCGTGAAGATCTATAAATGAATACAGGTCCACATGAACTTGGCAGTTTGAGTTAAATTGAAACTAACTTGCGATTACCGGAAGTGCAGATATTTTATGTTTTTTTTTTTTAATTTCTTTAATGGGTAATCGGCAATGCTACCGGTAGTATATGAGCACGATCAAGTGCACATTCTTTTGCCAGTCAAGGTGATGGATTCGTTCCTGCCTAGACTTACTCCGCATGAGGATGCTTGGCAATAGATTGTGTGCTTGTTTAGAAATACTACCTCACAATGCCCGCCACTCAATTTCAAACTACTTCTATTCATTGCACAGCCTGCCGTGCGCTAACGGAACTATCGATCTTCCTCTTCCATGACTTTTGTTCTGGCGTAGTGCATGCTACTCTAGTACCTGCATGGTGATGAGAAATTATTTCCTTCTCAAACATCATCATCATTCATGTGTTGTTGTCACATTGTTGTTTTAAATTAAGCTTTTGAACAAAGCTTGAGTTTTTTTTCTAACGTCAATAATTTAATTTGATACACGCATGTTACCAAAAAGCGCGATAAATGTGCCATTTTTGAACATCTTTAGGTAATAACAGATGTGCAGTAAAACATCCAGAGGACATATATTATGTGCTATGGATGCTTTTTACAGCATGCTTATATCATAATAGCATGTTATGTATAAGTAATTATTAACTTCGCTAATATTTACTAAATATGTGTAATAAAGCTACTGTACCATGAAGAAAACATGCGATAGACTTGATGATATGACGATATGACAAACGAATGTTATACGAGATTATAATTTTACATTCTATATGAAGCATGAAGCAAAACGTACAAACTTAAAAATATATAAACAAGAGTTTATCATGCCAAATCGATATGGTAGCTTATGCTTTTTTATGCGTTAAAGTTGATTGTATATAATTTTTTCAAATGAGAAATTGTAAGTGAATTACGAAGGAAGTTTCAAACATGTGACTCAAGGTTGGCCGTGTATCTTTCCGTTTTACAATCCTCAATTTCAGGCGCCATAAAATGGGATTGAAAAACGTAGAAATTAGCCCGCAAAAAATTACTGATTGTTGTGAGATTTCTTAATGTAATCCACAAAAATCAGCAAGGCAATTTTCAAATGAACTTTACATTTAAAACATTTTAAACAGTTTTGAATTTGAAATATTCGTGTTTTATTTTCTGCGTTTTTTTGTGAAATTGAACAGAGTATTTTATTTAGAGACATTTATAACCGGCTGGTTTCCGGTTTCCGACACAGTCTCAAAACCCAACGATAAATGTACCTCTACTAATATTTCACACTACTCAATTTTTACACTTAGAAAACCTTTATTTTGCTTTATTTATTGAAGCCACTGATTATTTAGTTTTGGCTGCATTACATATACTTCCCATGCGTAACATCTTTTCGGTAAACCATGAATATGTAACACGATCCCATTTTTTCATACATATAATGCCCCTGCTTCTTTAATAAATCGTATTCAGCTTGTTTTTTGCCTGTTCTATGCCTTGGAAGTTGAAAGTCATTCAAAATTCGACAGAGTGCGTTCTAAAAGCCCAACGCCTCCAACGTTTATTTTTCAAAACTCCCAGCCTGTCCATATTAATTACCAATTTTACTAAAAAAGGCGATCTTTCCTTAACAACAATTATTTTGATTATGTATTTGAAATTCCATTCTTGAGAAATTCCCGAAACAAGTTGTTTATGTTTGCGGTATTGACTTTTGTGAGAGGAATCTTGAAAATTGGCCTGGCTCAATGTGATGAAACGGTCATCGTAATGGCTAGTTTTCAAGTAAATGTATTCGATTCCAGAATTTTAACTAGGCATTTCCCAATGTTTTACGAGGCTTTTGGCTTAGCTAAACAACGCGCTGAACAACAGGAATAAAAAAGGCTGCCTGTAACGTTATCCAAAGCCCATGCTACGACAGCTTTGACCACGCCGTTATATAGGAAACTGTCAAAACTGACAGCACGAACCCCTAAGTTAAGTGCATTACCTTAAGTTTACCATGCCTTCCAACTGTTATGTTTGTTAGCTGCTCTAAACTTGAGCATATTTTTGTCAAACGAAGAGTGAACTTAGGATACAATCATATATTACGTTTCACGAATAACGACGATTTTACAAGCCCCACAACCGTTGCACTCACCACCATCCCTAACCGTAACAAACAAATTTTCATAAAATAAATGTCAGTATGAAGGAAAATACGAATCAACAAAGATTTTTCATTAGGGCCTAACTGACAAATGTAAACAATGGCTTCTTCCATAAATTTCTCGTGGAACAAAGGTTACCAATGTAAGCCTACAATTCTATTGGATAGGTTAACACTTCCTCTTCGAAATGACTGTGGTAGATTGATTAGGCGAGTTTTCAATGGTGAGAAATTTGCGGATATTTACGTTTGCCAGTTAGGCCCTAATGAAAAATCTTTGTCGAAATAGGGCACGGGACGGGTTTTAAGCAATTTATAAAGCATTTGGGACATTTGATGGAGCTGTATGCTATCTTTAATAAGAACTGCCTATATTTGGACGCCAATCTCTCTGTTTACTTCTGAGTCTTTATGGTCCAAACGATCATTAGACTCAGAAAATTTCATAGCTGTGGAATAAAGCTTCCAATTGTAGGGACGTATTTAAAGCAGACTACTTTCCAATCAAGAAAATGTTTTCATCAGCTGCGCAATCTGTATATAAACTAACAATATTATATGAGTGCGATTCCGTGCATGTGTATGAAGGCGAAATGAATGAGACCAGTTCACGATTGGCAGAGAACGTCAATTTGCTTCATTCCTATTTCATTTACTTTCATGGAAATGTTAGACAAAGCTGACTGTGACGAAAATCGTGATGTTTCGTTTAAAAACAAACATATTGAGGAGATAGCAGGCTTCACGTTACAATACCGCACGGCTAACCATTTTAACTCAGTTTTCAGTCGTGTTTTTGCTTACTTGCGTCAAAAGTGGAGTCACTCAAATTTAAGTTCAAATCAAAAACATCCATCTGATTTGAGTCGATGCTCTTGATATCTCTTTTATGAAAGTGGGTCAAAAACGACTCAAAACTTAGTTAGAATTGCTGGTCATGTGATGCGCTATATCCATGGTTAACATAGAAGCGAGGAAACATGGGCCCTCTCAAAAACAGCAGCGATGCCATAGCTGTCGATAAACAGCGGAGCATTATTTATCGTTGAGTACTATTGGAGAGCTCCGAAACATATTTTTTTTATTTCATGTGATAGTGCCTGGTGGACAATATAATCATAAGCATTGATCAACCCCAAATGACTGGAAAAAATAGTGATTTCAGATCACCTAAATATGAAATAAATTCAAATCAATTTTCAACCACACATTCTGGCAACAAGCCTAGATGTGAGAAGGAGGGATCGGATTGGATTTCTATATATGAAAAACTACCAGCCTTTGGCTGGTTCGTATCAGGCATGTGAAAAGGAGGTGATGAAGATATTCCGTCTGGTACATCGTGAACAAATTCAAACTACACAAAGGCAAATTTGAGCGAGCTTCAGCAACAGGTAGGAAACTGATTGCTTTCTAGATGAATGTATTTCAAATCTTGAAAATGACAGTGTAATTAAATGGCAATCAATCATGATGCATGCATCAAACTATTGTGCGTATGCTTATGTGCGTATAATTAAAAGTGGAATAATGTGGAAAATGTAGGAGTTTTAGATTTATTTCCCAATAGCTGATTAAACAGTCACCCCTGATTCAGTCGTTCCCATTTTTGCCCTTTTGGCCGGACTTAGTGATATTCGACTCAAAAGTGAGTAGCTTGAAAATAATGTCTACGACGGATGCGTTCATCTTCAAATAACAAAAAAAAAACAAAGATGTTCAAAACAAGTTTCGAATATGCCAGAAAACAAAACATCATGTATTCCAACGGAATAACAAAATTAACTTGAAGTTTGTTTATATTTGAGAAAATATTTTCAAGTTGATCAAACATAAATTAAATACCACGCACAAAAAACTATAATGAATTTTAACAAGCGCGTAAAACTTCTCCTCGTTTACTTCCAAACAAAAGGAAGCGTAAACAACGAAATTGTTTGCAATCTTTCATGAGTCATCCAACAATGTGTTCATACAATAGACTATTTTCAGGCTTAAATTTTCATGATATTTACATATTTTTTTATTTTTAATCGAACATGTTTCGAAAAACATCCTCAAAACTTTTTTAAGACCAGACATGTTTGGTATTTCATACTCACGACGTCTCTACAACAAAGTTCTTAATTTTTTGTCAAAGAAGATGTACCAGGTGTTATTTGAAAATTACAAAAAAAAATCATCTTTAAGACATGATCCCATGTATTTTTCTAATACACATAACTTATTTTTGGTATCTTACATGATCAAAACAGTGCAAGATATCGATTTAGGACTAATAATACGTGTTCAAGTTACTTTGAATAACATACTTTCAACATGAGTATGTCTTGTGTTGGTAGTTTATAGCATCATAATTACAAATAGGTTATAATCAAGTCATTTCGAAGTAAAAACACATGAACATGACATGCTAGCTTGAGAAATGTCAAACGAACAGAAGTGAATAGAGACTGTTAAGATTGTTGCGATTATGAAAACTATGTTTGTTTTTGAGGAAATTATGCAAAACTCATTGTAAAAAAATTATCATCGTTTTTGACCAAATCGATTATTTTATAAATAGCAGAAGTCTAAAGATTGTTAATGCTCAGAACGCGTAACAAAATATCATATGTAAGGCAGCTTTTAGGGTGGAACTTTTAGTTTTACCCTTGCATAATTTATGCGCCCTTTTAGAGATTCAAAAAAATCAACAGAACATTCCCTTTTATTTTGCAGTTTTGTAGCATCTCTGTTGGAACCATCAAAAATCGCCATGGTAGATTAGACACATAGTCTACACTGTCGATTAAAAGTATTTTTAAAACATACAAAAATGTCTAGATCAAGCAATTTATCAAGCAATTTCCTTTGTTATTAAAAATGTATCATCTCAATCATCGACAAAAAACGTAGCTTTCGAAATTTTTAGGGATAATTGTAACCATAATTTCAACCGAAACTGTAATTTTGTCCACAGCTATGGTGTGATGTTGAAATTGAGTCCAACGTTCATCTTGAGAGCAGTCTAACAACTTACCCATGAGAGTTCATTGCAAATTATTTGAGTTAGTTATTATGCCATCATGATAAACATATTAGAGCATCTTCCTAGTGAAATGCCATTTGGCGCAGACATTTTAGAAAAAATGATGTTTCTTGTGAACCGTCACAATGAGTTCACTGCTGATAGTGATTCCTATTGCAAGCTATAGTTCCGAAAAATATGTTTAATTTTTTTATCTTGTAGGTAGACCAATTCTGCAACCATTTTTTAAGAAGAAGACTTCTTGCCATGGGCTAGGTCTGCTTTTTAATGGTTATGAATTTTTTTTAAAAAGTAATGGGAATCCATGAACGAATTCATCATACTCATAACAAACATTACTGTCAAATTCGATCTGTGTTTACATCTGCTTGTTTGACACTTCTTGGATTGAATTGTTATGTTCATGCATTTCTACATTTAGTTTCACTTTTTAATAACTTGATAATAACTGATTGGTTATTGTGCTGCTATAAACTACATAGATAAGACATCGTCACGTCACAAGCATGTTATGCAGTGCATCTTCAAAACTTCTTATGTGACCTAAGAGATGTTATAAAAAGATCGGTTAATTGTGCTGTTTTGGCCACATTTTAGTAACTAAGTCATATGTTGGGGGCGACCTCGGCGTAGTGGTTAACATCCAAACCTCTCACGCCAAAGTCACGAGTTCGAATCTCACCCCCGGACAAGTTACGAAAATACCCAAAAGGTATTTGAATGACTACGACGAGAGATGAACCAGCCCAAGGCTGAAAATCTCGACAATAAAGGAAAAAAAAAAGTCATATGTTCTAGAAAAATGTTTTGCCACAACATCCTCTCAGCTTGTATATGACAAAAGATGTTTTTCATTTCATTCTTAAAACTTTTGTTTAACAAAATTTTAAGATAACTGACCAAAAAGATGTTTTTGGTGTTACTTGGAGTAACCGGTCAGAACCCATTATTGGGTATTAAATTACCAATTTTTTTTATAGTATATGAAGGTGTCAAAAATGAGTACTTTTAAAATCAAAATAATGCGCACTAACTACGCATTTTTCATCCTCAATGAGAGACCAAAATAGTGCGCTGTTCGAAAAATAAAAAATAAACTTAAATCCAATTAGGTTAAATATATATAGCTTCCACAAAAGGAGAGGTACGATAATCTATCTATATAAATAAAATTGAGTTGGGGTTTCCTTTGTCACGATTTAACTCGCGTGCGGAAGGACCGTTTGGCAAGATTTTTGCTCTGTTGGATTCGTCTTGGACACCGGAAGGTTCTAATGATGGTTTGAAACCCCTCGCTTCTCTGGAAAGGGGGGCTCCCAAACAAGTGAAGCATAAATTTCGGCATAACTCGAGAACTGATCAAGCAAAGGAACCCAAATTTAGCATGCGGAAGTTTATGGAGGCAAGCAATGTTTCTATGGTAGTCAGAGACTCCTCCCTCTCTATAGAAAGGGAGGCTTCCTACAAATGAAACAGAAGTGTCTGCATATCTCAAGAACTAATGAAGCAAATGGAACCAAATTTGATACATGTGGTTTTCTGGAGAGGAAAATGTTTTTATGGTGGTTTGAAACCCTCCTCTCCTGAAGGGATGCTGTCACACAAATGAAACTGTAATTTCTTCATAACTCTAGATCTAATAAAGCAAATGGAACCAAATTTGGCATGTGATTTTAAAGGCAAAAATATTTCTAATTGACTCGCAGCCCCTCCTTCTCTGAAAGGAGGGCTCATATACAGATGAAAACACAAATTTCTGCATAACTCGAGAACTTATTAAGTTAATGGAACCAAATTTGGCATGTGGAAGTTTTTGAAGGCAAGAAATGTTTCTATTGTGGTTTGAAACTCCTCCGCTCACTGAAAGAGGGGTCTCCTATATAAATAAAACACGAATTTCAGCATAACTCAAGAACAAATCAAGCAAATGCAACCAAATTTGGCATGTGGAGGTTTTAAGAGGGTAGATTTCTATATACTTAAAAATGAATTTCTGTCTATCTGTCTGCCTGTCAGACTCTTATAGACTCGGAAATTTCTGAACCGACCAACGTGAAAGTTTATATGAAGGGGTTTTTGGGGTTGGGGAAGGTTCTAATGATTGTTTGAGACCCCTACTTTCTCAGAAAGGGGGGCTCTGATACATATGAGACAGATATTTCTTCATAACTCGAGAATTGCTTATTCCCCCGCACTTTTGAGTTCCTTTGCGGGGAACATTGATATGTTTAAACCAGAGCTTCGGAAGTTTCATAGATTGATTGTTAGACGCATCGTTTGAAGAAATAAAATCGAGAGTCCCAATTTCACTGATGTTATGTATATTTTCAAATATTATCATATTGCATGTAAACATCCCTTAAAGGATTGCAGTGTTCAGTTTCAAAATGTGGGGCTTCCATTGAGGGTTATGATTCCGAGCTGAAATTCCAAGTAAATGATGACTGAATGTTAATCTAAGAAGCAATCTACTTTTCAACTATAATTTCAAATAAACATACAGTAAAAATAAAGTTTTTACTAAAAGGTTATCGAAACGAATAAATATACAAATACAAAAACGCATAAGGTAATTGCGATTTATTATGTTCATGCTAATGTTCCTAACTCAATATAAAAACTTAAACGAGATCACGAAAAATGGGAATTTCACACCCAATTCGTATATAACAAACATTTTGAAAAATGTGTAGAAAATACCTGATAGCCTGACATACAGGCTCTTTGCTCATTAATGGGTAAAATCGCTTTACTCATTAGAGGAGTGAATCCACATAAGCTCGAATTGGGTGATAATTTACCCATTAATAGATACTGGCCAGTAACAGTGTTGGCAGAAAACAAAAGAGGACAATTATGGCAGCATAATTAATCATCAATTAAAGAGAGATTTGAGCACAAAATGAAAGTGCCACTAAATTATGGCTGTGCCAACAAGTGTGATCAGCAGCAATAGAATGAGCACAAAGATGAGAAAGATCTCGATAATCCAGATCGGTATCTGTCAGTCAGCAACAGCTATTAGATATGCGCAATTCTGCCAAATTACAATTGAGCACCAACCATTGCATATGTCTCTTCAGATTTTAAAATAAAATTATGGATATTTATATGGTTATTTATTTATCCATTGCTCATTTTACTGTTTTTAGGGAAATCCAATAAAATTGAAAGACATATGCGAATAGTTTAGTGCTCAAATTACATAATTTGGCGGAAATACTGCCATATTTAATTGCACATATACTAATAGCTGTTGCTTTATTTGATAGATTTACCGGTCACATTTAGATTATCCGAAGATCTTTTCTCATCTTTTATTGCTCATTCCTAATTTTTTAATGCTGATCACACATTATTTGTTGGTACAGGCCTTAATAATTTAGTGGCACTTTTTTCATTTTTTGGTGCTTTTCTGAATTACTATGCAGGTAAATATTTTAGTCATTATTTTTTACTGCAAACTTCATAAACACGACGTTTGCAAATTATTCCTGAGCGAATCACACAGAATAAAAGTAATGAATTTTAACAGACGCGAAAAGTTTCCCTCGTTTGATTAAACGGCAAAGAAAGCGTAAACAACGAAATTGTTTGCAATCTCTCATACGCCATACAACAATGTTAGGTAGAAATTAATGGGATCTTTCATGTCAATTTGAGTAAGATATCGGGGAACTCTAATGCGACTGTTAAAAAAAATATTATTTTTGTGTATTTTAAATACATTATAAATGCAAAAATTAACAACGAATCACATTTGCATGCCATTCGATCAATAATGGAATGTTTGTCAAAATTAATGTAAAACTACTTTTATGGCAAAAGTTTTCATATGTTTTTAATTAAGTTCTGTTGTCCTTAATCCAGTATTTTGTGAATTGATGACTTCAGTTTAATTTCAAGAAAAAGGTTTATCAAAACTAAATTTTTAAATGTATTGTCTTCATACACATTAATCATACAAAATATTTGCTTTATCTCAAACACCTTGATTATTTGACATGCACTTAGTATTTTTGTAATGTATTTTCACACATTACCAAATGCTATGATTGGTCATTAGGGGTAGGCATTTCAACGATAGCATCCATTCATCATACTCACAAAATTGTTTTCTTAATTAGATAATTATTCCATCATCCATCATTGGATGTTTAAATAACTCTTTACTAAGCATTGATCGGTGACTATCCAAAAACTACGTTATTCAAACTTCAAATGTATTCGTTCACTGATTTCACGAAAGCTCATCATTTAATTACCATCCACAAGTCATATCTTAGGCACTACTCACCAAAAATTTCATCATTGTGCTAGTTTTCGTTACTTCGAACTTTTCTTTTTCTACAACCGAAATCTTTTGAATCTCACTTGAACGTCACTCAGTATCACCAATCAGTCCTACAGGTTTCAAAGAATCTGCAAAGTCCAAAAACAGAAAAACAAAAACACTTTCAGTTGCAATCGATTACACCCGAAGCTGCGCCAGGATCCGGATACCACTAGCCACCGGGATTTCTCAGTAGTCACCTAGAACAATTGCTGCTTCGCTTTCAGAACACCGAATTGAACTGTCTCACTGTGATCGCGTGAGCTTGCCTTTTATTAACTGTAAATTGAAGCCCCAGTGTGCAGTGGATCTATTTTCCCCGAAGCACAGCAGCATCACCCGAGGATCGTCTTCTTCGTTAGTTCGAGTGGCTCTCAAATCTCACGGGGGAGAACGGCAACAGCAAAAACAAAACTTAACAACTCAGTTTTTCTCTCCACTGTTTTTTTTCGCCGAGGTTGTTACTGCATCCAAATTCATAGAATAAAGGACTTATTTAGATCTCTTCTTGCACACAGCAATTGTTAACATGCTTCGCCGAACGACGTGTGAGTCGCCCACCCGTCAGCTCGGCAGCACGTGAAAGGCAAGCTCTCGATGGAGAGCTTCTCCGAGCTTGATTCGACGATTGGGGGTGGCAATTCTCCCTTCGGAGCGAGAGCTTTGCGAAGATGAGACCAGCTCACTGCCGACCGACCGGCTCGTGGAAATTTTCTCCGAGAGTGATCGTTCATCAACCGTCAGACAGTGCCGGAGAGGAAGATACTCCCGCATGCTAATTTGATTTTGGAAAAGCGACCCGGCGAAGGCTTGGCGGCAGAATCTTTCATGCAAGCTGCGATGACGTCACCGTGATTGCTATCGAGGCTTGCTGGGTTTGAACTTGACTCGGAACTGAGTTTGTCATCGGCGCGCAAGTGTTTGATCTTCTAGGAAGGTGTGGAAAATGCATGATTGATTGACTGAGGAGGTGCAGATCGATAGTCGACTCGGGAAAACAGACATTAGATGGGCATCGCTGTCAGGCCAGCCAAACGTTGTGGTGGGCTTGACTGGGATGGTCTCTAGCTGTCTAGTAGACAAATCAGGCTCATGATCCAACTTACTGGAACTAAAATTAAAAAGCAACAGAGCAACGAAAATCAAGAATCATAAGAACAAATGGTAGAAATGTTTGAAATACAGAACACGAAAACAAAACGCAAAGAGTTTGAAAGAAACAAGTCATTTTCACCGTTATCTAATGATCATGTTAGATTTTGTAACTGTACTATCTGTATCCCGGTGAAAACTCATCAGCAAAAGATCTGGAGACCTACCGTCACCTGACTCAGCCAGGCAAAGAGGCGCGCATGTTCAAGATGAGAAGGATCTGTCATAGGAAGCTATTTCGTTAAATTCGTGTCTGGTGCAGTCTCGAGTAATTTTTTATTATATAGATGTTGGGTGGTTTGATGGTCATACCAAACTTTTGACAATGCCGTGAATGACGATCCGGCACAACTTTGACGATGTTAGCGAGTGCTCACTGCAGGATCGATGACTTCCTTGTTCGGGGTTTCCAGGCTCCAATGAGGCGATCAAGAATGACGTTGGTTGCGTATCAAAATAAAGCAGTATTTCCATTGGGTAACGATACTTCCGAAATTCTTCCCAGGCTTATTACTCCTTCGGCATACAGCGGAAGTGTCCAAGCATGACCGAAAGGACATGCTCAACTCGTTGGCGTTCAGGGTAGTATTGCCGAGACTGATTGCTTTTTGCTAATATCTATTTATTGTCTGGCCACAGGGGTCCTTAGCTGTTAGGCTAAGTAATCACAGGGGCCAGCCAAATAACGAGCTCCCGTTGCGTCCCGGATTGTTGCTCGGAACTGGCAATCCAAACACAAGGAAGCCGGCGATAAGTACCGTGTCCAGCGATCTGGTGGCCTCACTGACGCAAGATTTATATGGCATCATTTCATGCCATATTTAAAACAATAAGTTTGTTTTGATAACTTTGTAGGGTTGTTGTGTGCGCTGGTTTAATTTGCAACCGGCGCAGGAAGAGCGATATTGGATCACCACCATCACGCTCCTTTTTCTTCTGCCATTGCGCAGAGGAAATCAAAGCAAAGCTGGATCGCCGTTTACAGGCGACTATGCGCCTAGAATGATTGGTATTAATAATTAAAACGTGGTCGAACATCCGTTTTTGATATAGAGCATCCAGCCCGTCCAATTGAGGTGACTACGAAGGATATGTTTACCAAATTCATGATGTCGTGTTCGCAGATTGCCGGGTGAGGCATCTCAATTGAATGTATACAACATATCCTTATTTCATGACAATTTCAGAATACTGTTTGGAAATTTTGAGGCGCAGTCCGAAAGAAAAAAAAGTCAAAACAGTGGACTTCACCCGGTGAACCTGCTCCAAAGAAGGCAAAAACGGTACCATCGGCCGGAAAGTCATTGGTACCATTTTTTGGGGCTCGCGAGGCATAATATCTACCGACTTTTTGGAGAATATGCTAATTTATTGGACCAGTTCGATGCTGAATCTAAGAAAAACGACGAAATTTGCAAAGAAAAACGTGCTCTTTCATCATGTCAACGCACCAGTTCACTCATCCGCAATCACCACAGCAAAACTGGACAAATTACGCTACGAAAGCTGCCTCATCCACTGTATTTTCCAGATTCGGCCCCATGCGATTTTTTTGGTTAACAAATATAAAAAAACGGTTTGGCGGATATAAATTCACGTTAACCGAAGAAATCATTGCAGATACAGGGACCTTTTTTGTAGAATTCCTCAAATCATATTTTTTGGATGGCTTGAAAAAGTTGGGACAACCCTAAAGAGTTAAAAAAATGCGTATTCTTGCCAAACACATGTACTTATCATAGAGCCCTCGTATTTGTTACGTACTTACAAATCAACATTAAAAGTCGTGTTAGATTCTGGGCTTTCCATACATTGCCGATAATGTTGTTTACAAAACCTCGTCTTTATTTCAATTATTGCATGCAAGTTTATGCTTCGCGTGGAAGAAAACACAATTTTACATGCTCTGATCTTTACATCATAATGAAAAATCAGATTTTTTTTCACCTATCCCTCTAGGCAGTTTGAAAGACACATCTAATTTTCTGCTTAATCTTTTGTTCATATAGGTAATTCTGAATTTGAAATAGAATTATGTATTATTTCATATAAATTTAAGTAAAATATCACCGAGTTCAGGTCTGTCGTATGGAATTTTATAAAAAAAATATGTGTTGTTTATGCTTGCTAATATTTGAAATTGAACGAGGGGGATTTTAAGTGTATGTTTAAATTTATGATTTTACGCTGTGAACACAAAAACAAATTCGTTTCTAAAAATGAATACGGAATGTGATCTGATCTCCTTGGATTTGAATAAATCATCATCATATAATGACATTTATCCACAGAAAAATAATAATTTTAACAGTCCCGTTAGATTTCTCTTCGTTGAATTCCAAACCAAGAAGGCGTAAACAATGAAATTGTTTGGAATTTTTCATGCGCCGTATAACAATGTTTCCAATCATTTATTCAACTGGCTAGATTCGGGTGTTATCTGGCTCAAATGTACATGAAATTTCAAATTATTTTCAAATTGACTCCCTCTATGTGAATTAGATGACGCAGAAAATTCAATGTAATTTTTTTTTGTGCCCAAGGACACAGTTTGATTATTTAGAAATGACTATCTTGTCCCTATTTATTTAACTGATTTAAGGGAGGATATACAGTTAAAACGAGAAAAAAAAACTCATTTAAAAAAAAATTCAAGGGGAAGTTTTTACGCAAAGCAATTGAAACTTTTTTACAACTATAAGTGAATCCATGCAGTAAAGAAAAATATGTTTTTCAATTTTTTTCAACAAAATGGCGGTCGTTAGGGTGCGTTGAAAAAATAGTATTTTGCTTGTGCCGGCTCGTCGCAGTTTTGATCTAAAACCTGGCAACCCAAAAAAAATACATTAATTCATTTAAAAGTTAGTAGATGAATTGAAAATAAAAGAAAAATTAAAAAAATTGCACTTTTGGCGTAACTTTTTGAAAAAATTCACATTTTTTAAGCCATTTTATCACATTTTTCCCATATTCAATAACAAAATATTCCAATAATTTAAATTCATGTAGAACGTAATACTATAATAAAAAAATCCCATAAGTTTCAGCTTAATCATATAATTAGCTTTCGAGTTATCACCGGCATAAACTCCGGAAATGCTGTTTTGAGAAAAACGCGTTGAAAATAGGTCTTCTCGGTCAAGCGTCTCTTTAAACCCGGTGTGCGCAAAAAAGGCGTCTTCGAAAAACGATGAACAGAAACACTTGGAGTTCGAATTTTGAAAAAAAGGTTTCATGAGCGTATTCAACGGAAAATTTACTAACTTTTTATGCAATAAAAAAAAATTATTGAACACGAGCCACTGAAAAAGTTAATAGTTAATAGTAAATAGTAGTAGTAAATAGTGAGAAGAATTGATAAGAATTTCAATAGACAGCAAGACAGCAAACAATATTGTTTACTCTAGCTGAGCTTAAAATTGAACAGGTTGAAATTTGACGTGTCTGTAAAAAGTCATCTTTTCAATCTGTGCATCTCCGTATTCTAATTCCGGCAGATCCAAAACAACCATGAATGTGTTGGCCTTTTTTAAGTAGATTTTAGACTCGGGGAGTGAAACATTGTTGCGAGCTGTTTTGTAATCGGGCAAAGCGCGTTATTTTTCATTCCGATTATTTATTGTTCGACAACGCGAGTGGTCGAGTGAGCACAGAAGAAAAACTACAAGATACAGCCAAATTGGGTTGTTTGAAACGGTGACGTAGGTCTATTTAAGAAAAGGCTTAACAATTATGAATTCTTCAATAATATGCGGCCCTAAGTAGAGCCGATGCGTGAAAATATTTTCGACCAATTGGTGCCAACATTTTTTAAATCTTTGATGCAACGATTGAGACCCAACCGCTTTTCGTGTCGGCTGCAATTCGACTGTTTTTTAATTGTACCACGGTCAGTGTGTCAAATATTCACTTTCTGTACCTAAAAACATAAGGTAACTTTGACGAGTGATACACCCGTCATTCTTTCACTCTGCAACAATGATATGTTGTAACTTGAATGTATCACAACATAACACGAAGGATAACAACAATATTTTGTATCGATGATCGGAAAGAGACAAGTTGCTGTGAGAAAATGTTGTGATTCGTACACATGTTGCAACGACCTTGATTTCATGTAACAGGGAAACAAAAACGTTTTGTCATTATTGCAACACACTATCGATAACATCATTGCTTTATCAGCAACATTTAGGTACAGAAGCAAAAATCAGTTGTTGCTATCGAACAAATTACTGATCTACATCTATGTACAAATTACTGATCTGAGTAATTATAACATTTGTTGAGGATCTTCTACCTGAAGATAAATGCCTTTATAAAATCACACACTGAACAAAAACGGCAAACTTGTTCCAAATTGCCTATTTTATCAGAGAAAAACTAAAAAAAAATGTGCTTAAGGCCTGATTTTCAACCCGGAATATCCGTAACATGAAGAAGTTCGGAACTTAGGATCTGCAGTTGTATCTATAGCTTTTCCGATTATGCGAAGTTACGATATCCATTCAACCATGTGCATTTAGTTTTTTGTAAGATCATCAAATATTATAAGTGATCTGAGATGTTCTAGGTCGTTCAAACTGTCCTGGAGCTCAGAACATAGGATCTACAATTGTAACTGTAGCTTTTTTTAACTATGGTCAATGAATCTTCTAATAGGTCAACCGACATTATGATAAAATTTGGGATGTTCTGGGTCATATCAGACTGTTCAATGGTTCCTAACTCAGGATTTACAATTGAAACTGTAGCTTTTTCAGATATAAAAATGTACGATACATTCAACTTTGTTCATTGGATCTTATGGCAAGGCAACCAACATTATGAGATAATTTATGATTTTCTAAGTCATCCAAGTTGTCATGGTGTGCTGAACTTAGGATCTTTATTTGTAACTGTAGCTTTTTCGGCTAAACAAAGTTAGGATATGTTTTCAACCAAGTTACATACAGGAATACATTTCGTAATTTTGTGTAGCCGAAAAAAATACAATAACACCTGTAGAACCTAAATTATGAACTCAAAAAAAGGTTGAACGACCTAGAACCTTCCAGATTGTTGCATCATATCTCGTAATCTCTCAGAAATTCAATGAACATGGTTCATTACATATTGTAATTATATATAGCCGGAAAAGCTACAGTTAGAACTGTAGATCCTAAGTTTTGTACTCCAGCACAGTTTGGATGACCTAGAACATCCCAGTTAATCGCATAGTGATTGTCGACTTTCCAGAATGATCATGGTTGAGTAGATGTCGTAAATTTTAATAGCTCAAATACTCCAGTGTCAACTATAGTTAGAAGTTCTAACTTAGAACTATAGTGTCATATATTATTCGACTCAGCTCGACAAGATCATGAGAATGCATGTGTGTATGAGTGGGTGTGTATGTTAGGCTGTGTTTGTGTATGTTTGTGACAAAATGAAGTAAGCCTTGCTTCCCAACTGAATTGAGCGCTACAACCAACAAATGAAAGGTATCATGGTCACATTGAACGCTATTTTGGGAACAAATTCTTGTTTCCCAACCACCACTCAACCAAACTGAAAGCCAATATGTGTTATTATGGTCTCATCAAACGCTATTGAATTCTCTTTAGACTCGGATATCCGGTTCTGGAATTATGGCCGAAACTATTTACAAAAATGCTGGGATTCTACGGATTTTGAGAACTAACCCCTTTTTCTCAGCAACCACCGGTCCGATTTGAGTGCTACAACCACTTAATGAAAGGTTTTATAGTGTCATAGATTATTTTTAGAATGTTCCTGAAACTGAATTACTATTTGCGTAGATATAGCCGAATGAATTTTCAAAAACATAGATTTAAAGATATAAGTCATATATATTGGTAATCACTTGGCAGAATTAGCACAACAACTGTCAAAAGGAAGGTATTATGGTTCTATAGAGCCTATTTAATATTTCTGGAAAAGGTGAACCAGTTCTGGAGATATGGTAGGACAATTTAGATTTTAGGAACTATGTCGACTATGGTAACAACTAGACTAAATTGGAAGCAACAAATGCCAAATGAAAGGTACTTACTAAGCAGACATTTCGTAGTTAGAACTGATGCAGAGGCTAACGAGTTCATATTCGGATCCAACCATCGTGTCGGAAAACGAGCTTTGGCACGAGCAGACGCATGGGCTCTTCGCTTACAGCCTTTTGATTTCAAAATTAAAAGAATCCCCGGAGAAATGAATGTGGCAGACGCGCTTTCAAGACTGATACATCACTCTGAATAGGCAATAACATTTGAAGAGGATAACGATAATCATATTCTGTTTGCACTTGATTCAGGTTCCTTAGATGTGACATGGGAAGAAATTGAAACCAGTTCCGAGAACGATGACCAATTTCAGTTGTTGAGAACCGCCATTCAACTTGATCAATGGCCCTCAGAGCTCCGCAAGTATGAGGCTCAAAAGGAGTATTTACATTCCCTGGGGTTCCTGATTTTCAATGCCAACGTAATAGCCGCCAAATGAAAGGTATTATAGTTTGCTATTAACATTAAGTAGTGTCAATATCGGTCATCGGAATTGGATTTAATTATCACCAAATGGAAAATAACTATCGAGGCTTAGACATATCCCGGGTATCAAGGAAAGTTACTTGAAATATACACACTTCACATAACATGATAATTAAAAAACCTGAATTCCTTCACCTATCGTGAGATCTGACGTTTCCTACGTATTATATTTTGTTTTATAATTTCCTGATCCTGTATTCAGGAGAGAAAATGCGGTTATGTGCACTTTCAGCAGCATCACGCTTATTTTTGAATTCCGATGTGATTTGAGGTATCACATGATATGTTTTGGTCCAAATTATAAAAAACTGGCCATTTCCCGCAGGTTCATGGCCGGACGTGATCAATGGGTATTGGAAGCCACGACCATTACACTTATTTTTGAATTCTAATACAATTCAAATATGACACCCCAATATGATAGGTTTCGGTGCGTATCAAAAACTGGCCACTTCATCGGGAGTATCTGGATCATGCCCAGATGTGGTCAATGTGGTTCTGGTCACTTGATTCTACCACTATTGCACTTATTTTGGATTTTGTATGTGATTTGAGGTGTCACATGATATGTTTTGGTCAAAGTTAAAAACTGGCCTCTTCCTCGGAGGTTTGATGCATGGAATGAATGTACAAACTTTCATGGTTTATGATTGAAAAATTGTTATTTTGGTAAATAAAGAAATCCATTTTAAAGAATTGAGTTATATATTCACCACAGACAAACGGACATAACTATGTCTTCTAAACCATTTAAAACGCATGTAGTTGAGAGTCATTTAGGACCTCTTATTTTCGTTTTATTTATCAACGACGCTTGTGACCAGTTATCTGTGTGTAAGCTATTGTATGCAAATGCTTTAAAAATTAGGGATTGTTGTGCACTTCAAACGTGCAAGCCAACACTGCAAAATGACCATCTTCACTCGTAGTCACTCACTGGTCAGATCTGATTACTCTATCAGCCATTCGCGGCGTATAAAAGTCGACTCCATCAAGGATTTTGGACTCGGCTGGTGCCGGTGGTGAGGTGATAAGCGTGACTGCTACTTGACACCCCAGTGGGTCTGGGCTCAATCCCAGTCGAGGTTGGAGGTTTTTCTGAGGCGCAAATACCTAGTCACGTCTTCCTTCGGAAGGAAATTAAATCCGTTGGTCCCGGCTCATGTGTCAATGAGTGTGAAATTGTAGGGTCCAGGTGGTACAGTCATTTTCCTGACGTCAGTGATTCTTTCTATTAACGTCTCTTTAAACTGTACGTCTGCTGTAGACGTTTTAGTTCATTCGTTTTAATGCAAATTCCATGCTAGGTTGCGTTCATCGCAACGCTACGCAATTTGACGACATGTAACTATGCTTTGAATGCGCTGTACTGCTCTCTGATTCGAAGAGGATTTGAATTTTTTTTATTTATGAACTTTCAAGTGAAATGCTTTAACAATTCGCTCTTAACTTAGTGTTTTAAATGCACTTCCATAGTAATAAATTGAGAACTTTCGATGCCAGGTACCATTTTTTCATAAGTATGATTGTGTGGCAATTACAATCATACCCTATTCCCAGGGACCACACCGGGAATTGAACCTAGCCACTTCCAGAATTGTGTTGCTTTATCGCTGGGCCATTACCGGCTAAGCTAAGAGAGGAGTGGACTTGAATATGGAGTGCCCATCTGGGCTTCATACCATGCTGTTCATGTATCCGCTTGGAAAGCATCCAGAAACGCTTTGTGAGATTTGCCCTGCGATGGCTGCCTTGGGCCAATCCTGTAACCTGCAACCATACAAACAAAGAAATACACATATTAGACTGGATACTCATTCAAATCGATGAATCATTCTCTAAAGACTGTTTATTTTTGACATGATAAGTAATCACATTGACTGCAGTAGTGTGCTTCAAGACATTCACTTCCATGTTCCAGCCCGCCGTCTTCGCAACTCGAATCTGTTATGGACTCCTCGACATCGTACTGCTTATGACTTTAAGAGCCCACTTGAAAAAAGCTGCAGGCTTTTTAATGGTGTGTTCGATTTTACTTTAAGCAACCTGTTTTTAAGAATATAGTTAATTGTCACTAGTCTGTGTGGTCTCAAAGTCAAAGTGATAAATAAATAAATTAATATATAAAGCCTGTCCACCTTAAATTTCGAACATCAAAATAATAGAAGCATAAAAAAATTAACACAAAATTTAAAAAGAAACAATTATTTTACAATAATAGTAATATCTACATGATAAAAAAATTTATTCCTTCTTTATGAAATTTTTTCGAATTTCCTGTGGTACATCCACCATCAGGCTCCGTACGGTATGGTCAGATACGCCCGCCGTGACGATTCTCCATCTTCTCTTGATATCATCGGTACTATTTGCTTTCATCTTAGTTTTTAATAGTTTTCGCTTAACTAGCGCCCAGAACATCATTATTGTGTGAAGTTCTGGACAGTTTGGTTGATAGGCTGTTTTCGGCAAGTATTTGACTTCTTGTATGTATCTTATACCATTCCAGGCCGGATTTCACAAAGTAACAAAATGCCATATCAGGCCAAAACAGAGTTGGACAGTCGTGGCTTCTGATAAACGGTAGCAACCGCTTTTGCAGACATTCTCTCTCATACACATCCTTATTAATAGTGCCGGTAGAGAGAAACCTATTAGATTTTTGACTTCGGGAATTGGGACACCTTCTTTGTCCGGAAATATTCTTCATGGTTGGAATTCTTTTTCACTATGTACACCTTTAGTTTGTACACCTTTGTTCGAGGTATCAACAAACCTACTATAAATACTAGACCTACTGTGATGTTCCCTTCGTGTCGAGCACTCAACACTGAAGAAGTCTGTTATTAGCAGACGAAATAAGCCTATCTGTCAAAAGATTAGCTTCCTCAAGGATAATTTAAAGAAATTTCCTCGCGTTTACTAGATAATTTGAAAGGAGTGTATTAATGTTTTATTTTTTATTTTTTAAAAGTGATCATATGAAGTGTCAATTTTAAATTCTCCTGGTTTATAAATAATGTTTAAAAAAAAAGGGAAAGTGATGATTGAAGGGTTTATGTTTGCCTTCAAATAAACACAACATAAACTTTAATAACATTTGTATACTTTGACATCATGCAACATAAAAAAAATAGACAAATTAACTCAATTGTAGACTGGATGAGGAATTCGTGGTTATCTGTGAACAATGATGCCTTCCATGATGGAAATGATCAGATAGAGATCAGCGAAGGTCTAATTATCTTCTGACAGTCTACAGTGAGTTTGCTAACCCTTATTTTTAACAAACCACCAGACGGAAATCTTAATGTGTATTGCTTATTGTGCATGACCTGTAATAAGAGCGTTTCGTTGGAAGGAAATTTTCTATCTTTTTCGTGGGTTTCGGTTTGACCCTTCATACAACGGAATAGTGAAGGTTGCAGATATGTACACTTTGATCTTGCCATTGGGAGAAACTGTACGCCATGGCAAGTTCTGCACTGGTGGTGGTTTCTTATCGATTCACATAACATCACTGTGTAAAGCCTTTCCACGATAAATTTTGGACACCAAAATAATAGCATCAATAAAATTCACACATAATTCAACAAAACCGATTGTTTATATCACAATAATAGAATAACAGAGTGCGGCAGAAAATAATGCGAAAATTTGTTTTTTTTCTTTCAAATCCCATTTTCAACAAACTCAAGCAATAATATCAACATTTTCGAGTGCAATTATCTTTATAAAGTCCTTTTAAACAAATTTATTCATTGTGTTCTCCATTTTTATTAATAACATCCTCGAGCCGACGCCGGAAGCCAGAGCATGCTTTTCGGACGTAGTTCGTCCGACATTGACTGCCATGTGCATGTTATGGTTGACTTCAGGATTTTCACACTAGGGTGTGATGTTTTGCAGACTCGTGCTTCAACACATGCCCAAATCGAATGATCCAGCGGATTTGGACTGCTAGAGGGCCACAAATCCTTCGGCCAAAACTTCATGTTATCATTCAACCATTGTTGGGTTCGATTGGACGTGTGACACGGTGCTCCATCCTGCTGTAAGACAACGTTTTGGTCCTCGGAGAACTTGGCCTTCACCCAGGGAAGCACTAGGTGCTTTAAAATACCGATATACACTTCGGTATTGATTTTAACTCCAGCATCAATGAAAACAGGCGGGATTTTAAAACCGTTGGACGCCATCAAGCCAAACATCATGACACCAGCCGGATGTTTGGTTTGAAATTTGAATTTCATTTTTTCCGGAACGTTCTCTATATTCTGCGGTGAAATGAACCGGTTGTGCGGCTGTCGGCCACAGCATCGATGCTGAAAAGCTTTTCGTCGGAGATCAGGATTATCATTTTTTTCCTTCTTCAACAAGGAAAACCATCTCTTGGAACGAGTCACTCGTAGTTTCTTGACCCGGTCCGTAATCAAGTGACGTTTCATTCTGGAAGATGCAGCAATGCAGGTCTTCTTTGATGATTCTCCGCATGGATTTCTCCGAAATATTGGCTTCCTTTGCAAGGTTTCTTATGAAACGCACCGGGTTGCAAGCAATATTTGCACGGACAGATTTGATCACATTCGACGTGCGTGCAAAGGAAGGACGTCTGCTTCCCGGCTTTCGCTACTTAGGACCATCCTGCATGGATTTGCTTTTCGGCGGTAAACTGTTGTCAAATGGCACCCTACCACCTTGGCAATCTCTTTTGGCTTCTTTTGGACGAGCAACAAACTGGTCATCACTTCTTTCGCGAACATTTTGACGAATTTGCAATAAAGCAAATTGAATTTTCGGATGCAGCACTTGAAAGTGAACATAAAAAATACACTCTCGACAAAAAATAGTCACTAGCTACACGAATTAACCCACTACTCACGTTTGAACATTTTCGCATTATTTTCTGCGGCACCCTGTATATAGTTTAGTGGTACGTCTGCAATTTGCATCATAGGCTACCAAGGACGTCTATCTGTATAAAACCAAACTTGAATGTAACATTTTTTGAGGCTTGACAGGTGCGCTTTTTTTTTCCATGAGAATTTGCTCAAGATTACGATAGTGAGTTCATTAATCAAACCTATGAGACCAAATACACATGAGTGTAGTGTAAAGAAACGAAACAGCACATCGACATTGCAGATATTCTATTCTTTATATATAATTTCAGATCATCCATGGAATTCCCAAGTTGTGTGATATAATTTTTCTCGTGGCTAAGATACAATGTCTAAACCTTTAGGTTCATGATAGATACGCAAATCCTTCTGTAATTGCAGAAGGACAACAATATGTAGACATGTGAAATTTTTATTATCATTTTATAAGAAAATATTGCTCCACTATGCTTTATTAACTATTCCATACGACATTGCATATTAATTTAAAAAATTTATATTAAATTTTCATGACTTATTTCAATACAATACTATTTTTACCTCGAAGCGTATGGTACGGTATGTCCTTCCTCCCCTGTAGATTCACAAAATGCGTTGTAGTTCATTTCATTCCACAGAATTATCTTTTGTGGTTAATACAACGGAGTAGGCTTGCATGTTTTTGATATGCAGCAATCATCAATATTGACAAAAAAAAATGGGTGTCAGCTAACTCAATTATTTCCAGGATGCTTTCTCGTACTGGCTGCGTTTGTAATAGACTAGATTAGATAAGATGTTATTTAGAATATTTATTCAAAACTCTCTGGTCTCTCTTCAATTGTCAAATTTATTCGAAGAGCTTCGTCTATTTGTCTGTGTTGTTACTACGGAGAAAATACTGTTCTTGAATCTCTCGAATATATCATGTGTCACTGAAGTCATTAATGTTATTCAGTTATTAATGTCAATCTTTATTAATTTACTTTTTACATTTATCTACAGTAATCAATCGAAAGAAGCCTGCAAGATATTAATACTTCAGTTCATACAGTTTTGTTAAGTATAAACTGCAAAGGTTGAGCAAGAACAGAATCTAGTAAAGTTCATTTTGCTTTTAACCTCTGTTGATGTTTTAAATATTTTGTTTATTTTATTTCATGCTCATGTCAAATACTAGCAAAATTCAAAAATGTTTTTCAAATAATCCAAGCAAATCGTTTATTTACGCCCATGATAACAAGTTCCATCTTAAGAATTTTATCTTTTCATCGTCTATAGAGCTGAGTTCAAGTTCGAGCAGCTAAATGCATCAACGAGTAATGCTCGAAATCACCGCAGGCTCAATCCTAGAACCCTCTTCATTGCTTACCTTGAAACTACTGAAGTTCAACTTCCGTTAATAATGTCTGCTTGTCTGCCACCTACCACACTGTCAAGACCTGCACACAAATAAGCAACTAGTGCAACCAACCAGCACATTTTCATCCACCTGCCAGAGTCTTGATCTCAGCCATCGTCTGCAGCAGCAGCGGATCCACTCATTAAAATCATCTTTATGACCATCATTGCTTCCACCGTGAGCATCATAAATGTTCCGGGCTCATAAAAAGCACCCGAATTCCCACACGCAACAATTGTCCAACACAGCCTCCGGAAAGGCCATCCGGAATGTTTCCATTTTATTTTCAATTTCTGCCAACGAAAGCAAATTGCATTTCGGACTATGAAAGGAGATGCGTTGACTGCAGTTTCTTGATTAAATCCCTTCGAAAAATGTGCACAATGGGGTGTAATTAATTTGAAATCTCAAAAGTGACGGTTTATCGCCCGTCACTCGCTGCGCCAGCCTACGATCTGGACAACATTTCGAGCAATTTGTTACCAACTTGGTGGGAGATCTCTTAATAGCAAACAAAGAATCAGCTGGAATGATGACGGCTTGTGCAATTTCAGATTGCGGCAGTTCCACGGTTGCGATCGTCAGCAGAGGTCAATTTCTCCGCCCCCCGAATTATCGCTGCAAACATCTTTATTGTTCAGCACAACAACCGTGGAGTGCCGCTGTTTTTGGACGAGAAACACTTCTAGCGACCCAAAGCGGGAAATTGGAGCAATCAGCACTCAAAAGCCGCAACCAACTAAACAACTGTCCAAAATCGATTGAACCGTACAGAGAGCGTGTATTTTGCAACGAAAGTGACTGTTGATTGCTTCTACCCATCATTGGTGAAGGGAATTCAGAAGAACTCACCGACTGAAGTTGGCCATCAGCCACGACGGCGACTACTGGACGAGGTGCAGCGTTGCATAATTGACGAACGGCCGTCGTCTGCAGTCGGTCGGTCTGTCTGGCCATAAGTGAATCTAACAAAAATTAATCGATCTCATCTATTTCACCGGAGCAATTTCCCGAACCGGCTGGTTTTGCACGAAATTGTCGATTAACATGACTAATGAACCGGGAAGAAAGGGTCTAGGTTCAAACTCAAGTTGAACCAAAGTTGAAAGATCCAATGTTTTCGCGAGGAAGGTTGCCAATTTTCAATTGTGAATGTGGTGATTTCTGAGTGGGTGGTGCATTGAATCAGCGATTGATTATGTAAAAACAAGTCGTCGAGACAAAGACTCACTCGGAGAACCGATGCTGACAGGTTAAGGTAGAACCATTTCGGTACTCGATTAAAATCTCACAACGGATGATGATGGTAGGACAGATGGATATGATTGCGCATCATCGTGAGGTTCACGATCGAAGATGATCGCTGCGGAATGCCACTGTCAGCGGAACGTTCGGTGACGGCAAGGCGTGATTAGCCTTTTAGATACGGTTCTTAAATGAGGGTTGAGCTGGGGACGCAGATAGACAGACGGGGAGGACCTGAACTGTCGATCAACATCAGCCCTTCTATTGTGATTCAGGAATTTGTAGAATGCGGGTCCGCTTCGATTTCGCAATCGCGGAATGAATCCATTGGACGATGGGTTTCGTTGTTTTCGCAAACATTTTTGGATTTCTTGTTATTAGTTTTTTGCACTGTATTAAATTTGTTGCGGCATATCGTCGAAAAGAAAATTATATACACAGAAAGAAAATCAGAATGTTCATTGTGATCAGAGCATGTGATATTGTATTTCCTTCCACACGTAACAGCAACTTGCATGAAAAAATTGTAATAGTGACGAGCTGTTGTATGCAACATTTTACGCAATGAATCGACTGTCCCCGAAATTTTACACGTTTTCTAATGTTAATTTTTAAGTTATGTGACGCTCCATTTACGTGCACGATATTGAACAGAAATTCACACTACTCTTTCATGCGGTGTAAATATGCACAACGGTTGTTTTTTAATGTTTTTTTTTACCCGTTTTTTATACGGTTTGTAATTAGAGATAACTCCTGAACGGAACTACTTTTCGACCTAATTCGAATCACATTTTACGTTTTGGGCAAAAAGTAATCATATGGCAGTTTTTCAAAAAAAATCACAATTTTTGGTGTAAATACTCAAAACTTTAAAAACTGTATTTTTACCATTGCATGGAAAGGAAACGCATACAAAAAAAATCGGAGCATACAAAATAAAAGGTTTAAGCATGTGAATTTATCAACTCTATTAAGTCTTTATTTTACAGGGTTCCATACTAAAAGTGGACGAATCCCCCGTGCAAAACAAATTCTTTGTGTAATTATTTCTTGAGTCTTAACATCCCGAGTAGCACACTTCAACGAGGGTAAGTGATATCAACTTGTTCGTAACTAAATTTAGCCATTTACAATTATTTTCAACGGGTTTATATTATGATGCACACAACACAGTTCGAAATAGAAGTGTGATTTTCTAGTTCCTTGATTATCGAGATTTTCAGCCCTGTGCTGGTTCGTCTCTCGTGATAGTCACTCAAACACCTTTTTGGGTATTTTCGTAACTTATCTGGGGTTGAGATTCGAACTCGTGACTTTGGCGTGAGAGGTATGAATGTTAACAACAACGCCGGGATCGCCCTCGGTGGGACGACCCAAAACTTAAAATTTTACATGATAAATCATGAGAAGTTCTGGGACATTCCATTCATTGCGGATTATGTTGTATACAATATCTCGTCTTTATTACAGCTATTTCATGCAAGTTGCTGCTTCGTGTGGAAGGTAATACAATTTAAAAAATAACAGATTTTTTTTTCTGTGTAGAAGGAAATATTTTCTCATCACCATGAAGCTCTAGCACTAGACAGTAATTTTGCCAGAACAAAAGATATGAAGAGAGAGTGTCGATAGTTCCGTAAGTGTACGGCAGGCTGTGGAAAATAGAACAGAAGTAGCTGAAACTGAGCGAAGAGCAATTTGAGAGGTAGTGGCCGAACCAATCACACATTTTATAAACCTTTTTCGCGACAAAATCTGGACCGATTGAATTTGGAATACAAGAAATTTGCTGCTAGTTCAATCCTAGATGCATTTTTTAGTTATTTAATTGTGCATTATTAGTCATCTAAAAGCTAATTACAGTAACTTAATAAGACTGCATATAAAAACTGCGAACTGTTGAGTTTACTCCAGCCATAAGGGTCTGTGCCGACTTTTCTGCAACCGATTTAGCTGCCCTTGTCCATGATTTTCGAATTTATTCTATAGTTGTAGCTTGTTGTTTATAGTGAGAGAGTTCTCTCTTCGCGAGAGCCCAATACCGCTCGATAGATCGCAACTCCGGGCAGTTAGGTGGATTCGCATCTTTCGGTACAACATGGACTCCACTCGCTTTATACCATTCCAAAACATCTTTGGCGTACTGACAAGATGACAAACCAGGCCAGAATAGCGAGGGAGCATCATGGCTGCGTAGGAATGGTAACAATCGCTTCTTTAGGCATTCTTCACGGCACATTTCCTTATTTACCGTTCCGGTAGTGATGAAGCTTTGGCTTGCTCGACCACAGCTGCATATTGCTTGCCAAACCAAATACTTTTTGTGAAACTTGGCCATTTCATCGTCCTGAAATGCTTCTCTATGCCGTTTCGTTGCATGGCAGTAAAAAAAGACATACTGGGAAGCTGAGAAGCTGAATAAGATGCAGGAAAACTTCGTCAAATATTCTGAAACATTCTGTTTATCATAACGGTTCGGAACAGTTTATACCTTGGACGACTTCATACCTTGTCGGTGCTTGGAAGTATGCACGAAAGTTGGCGACATTTTTATTTTTCTAGCGACAATACGTACCGAAAGATCTGGTCTCTTCTGCAATATTTGCGCCAACTTGGCGTCCTTCTGGTGGTTCCTGAGATCCGTTTTTGTTCCGGCCTTCCTGGCTGTTGTCAAACGTGTATCGAAAGATTTGAGAACGTTATGGACAGTGCTTGCAAGAAAATCAAGCATTTTAGCAAGTTTTCTTCTTACTGAGAGATTCGGATTTTCATTGCGACCGCACACAATTCCTTTTTGCACTTGCTTTTCTTTCAACGCCATCTTCGATCTAAAAGCTTGTAGTATCACCAAAACTTGATTTTACACAATGACCAGACATACGTTCATCAGTCTGCGAATCATTTCACGCGTTGATGAAGTATTTCCAGAGATATACGTATCAAGGGGTGTCCAGATTTGGTCGCGAACCAAATTACCGTATTACCCATGTGCTGAGTAGTCAAGGTATGGATGTCCCTTTCACTGGCAAAGAATACGCGCCTGATAGTGCACATTAACTGCAAAGGCTTGAAATGGTTCTAACGATTGTCTGTTCACACTCCCTAGTTGCCTGCATGGGAGAGAAAATTTTCTTATTTTTTGGTTTATATCAAGTTGTTCGGAACTTTTAAAAAACTATTCTGGAGTCTTCTTATCATATTACAGATCATAACTGTAATTTGGTTTTAAGTAACGGTATAGAAGAAGTTTACTTATGATTAAATGTTCACTTACATTTGGTTTTCACACGTTGTTCTTGAGCAAAGGAACTCGTTTTTTTTGCAATCTTTTTCGAAGTTTTAGGTTAACAGTAATTTTACCGTAATTTTGTATTATCTCTAGCCCAAGGATTTTTTTGTAGCCGTTACAAGCCTACAAGAAGAATTTTGTGGTTTGGCCCATTTGATTTAGCAGACCAGCTTACCCATCACAATTGCGTAGTCATGGGCAATGGCTGACCCTGCATTTTGACCCAGTTAGGTTCGACTTGACTAATGAAGTCTATAACCTTACTGGGACATAACTGCCAGACTTCATAGGGTTGCAGAAGCTCTTTTCCTCAAATTCAAATCCTAGTCCTAAATAAAGCACTACAATCACAGAGTAAATGTTCTGAAGTTTCGTTTTCTAGTAGGAAAAATTGGCTTCTCGGGTTTTTCAATTCATCCATTTTTACATAATAGTATCTACTACAGTAGCAGACAGGGAATAAACCGGTTACCAATCTTAGATTATGTTTGTTTAATTCAAGTGAGCTTAGGCGTTCTTCTCACTCGGCACTATGAATCTTTTAGCTTGTCGTGATTTATCTCTGAGATTCCAATTAGCTTGTACCATAGACATTTCCCACTAATTGTACTCCATCTTCAGAGAACAAATCCCGGATAAAAATAACCATACAATTAGAATACAATAATGTATGATATTTACTACCACCCATTTTAGCACGGAAACTAAGTCCGACAGCAGTGAGCTCTCCTCGCAGTTAGACTTGATCATACAATTAGAATACAATAATATAAAATAACCTTAAAATCTATTTCCGATCATATATCTTAGTATTCGTGAATCAGATAAATGACAAATACATATTTTCATCACAATAGATCTACAATTCACTCCATATGCCAAGATTTTCAACAATTGTGAAACAATACAATTAATAGTAATTAACTCAAATTTGTTAAGAAAAAAATATTAATACTATAGTTAAGATATATAACAACCCTCCTTTTCTATTGTCGATGTTTCAATTTACATTAGATTCTATTGTGGGAACAATAAATCCTATCGTTGGGAACAATGCTATAAGTTGTACATACTATAGATTGTATTGTATAGTTCCAATACATTTAATAGTAAACCTATGAGAATTTTTTATTCGTGTTTGCAAGTCTACAGCTTTGGAGCCCTCCCTATCTGCTATCTGCTATTTCATTTCCCTCTATTCCACAATGTCCGGGAACCAGCACTTAAAGCTGCTAAGAAATCTCAGTAAATACAATTATTGTCGAATCTATACGTTCTCTTCAGGCCGATGTGAACACATTCAATAGTTGCATAAATTTCCGCCTGAAATATTGTTGGATATTGTCCCAAAGGAGTAAATTTGATTAACCCCCACATCCCGTTTTCCTGTTCATTTTTAAACCATCTGTGAAAACACAATAGAGCGCGGACGAAGACTTGTTCCCATACTTGTTGCGACTAATTTAAAGGGAATTTCATAGTTTGCTTTCATCGGCATCCAGTGTACTATTAAGTTTGTCGAGGGATTCAAATCTCAGTGTTTAAGGATCTCTAAATGGCCCACCAATTCTCCTTCTTGAATCTCGTCGGCTCGCATCATTAGAAGAGGTTTTTTTTTATTATTATCATACGTTATTTGCGCCGAAGGGTCTCATATTATTACAAAACTTTGACCACGCGTTGGGTTCATGTATATAGGAAAAAAAAAACAATATCAAAAAATTTAGGAGTGCCAGTTTTTCTGGCAAACGCAAATTAAAGTTTTCCGATTTTCCCAAACATCACTTACTTCGAAAATTCATAACTCATGAACGATTCATAGTAAAACTTTTTTTTTCTTAAAACTTTCATAAAATTTTCTCAAAAATAAGACAAAATTATAATTTAAAAAAAATTCCTAAAATTTTCCACAGTGAAGGAAAATTGCTTGGAAAAGCCTGAAAAACCTATTTTGAATTTTTGAATCTTTTCTTGTTTATTAATTCACAAACTCATAATGGTGCAATTTTGGTGATGAGCTTTTTTTTGTTTTTGAGTAATGCTCGAAAAACTATGGCCCATCACTCGTCTTCAGACAAAAATCAAAAAGTTCCAAAACATTCGTCTTCTCGTTTGCTCGTACGTTTCTCAGATGGTTGCTCGATTTGTTTCCCATCCAATTGGTTGCCGCTAGGTAGCTCACAAAATAGTTTGTTTCTTAAGGCTCAACTGCAAATCCTTTAAGGAACCGATGGTTAATTAATTTGTAATTTAACAATAGCCAACGGTGTATTATTGCTTCTACGTACTTGATTATCAAAGGTTTACGTTGTCATGAACACTCGTGACTTTGGACGGGAGGAGGAGGGGTGGAGGTGTCAATGGAGGGCGTGGCAGCATGTGCCACCATTTTGACATGGAATCCTTAATCCAATCCAAATTTAATTATACATGATATTCAAATGTGTTTCCTTCATAGTGATTATACTTTTTCGATGCCTGGAGGCGTCTACGGTCAAAATTAATAAACACATATTTATTGAATCCTAGAGGGTTTGAGCTGTTTAGTGGAATCCTTGTAACTATAAATTAGAAGAAAAATTAGTAATCTCCATTTAATTCCAACTACCTTTGCTTATCTTCGACAGATACGCGTATTTCGTCTACAATGTGCAGACTTCTTCAGTGTCTCGTACTAATAACTCGACCAGTCGAGTTATTAGTACGAGACACTGAAGAATTCTGCATTGTAGACGAAATACGCGTATCTGAATCAGAAGGTAGTTGGAGGTAAATGGATTACTAATTTTCTTCTAATTTATAGTTACATATTTATTGTTTTTGAAATTGGAAATATCTCCCCAACATTATGGGACCCCAGTAGTGAACAGCAATTTCTGCTAGAACCAAAGATGTGAAGAGAAAGTATCGATAGGTCCGATAGAGCTCGGCAGGTTATGAAATTGAATAGAAGTAGTATGATATTGAGCGTAGGGCATTGGTTAGACAAATGGCGGATCCGTTCCTGCCTTGACGAACCCCACATGGGGATGTGTGGCAAAAGTGTGTGCGTTTGCTTTCAAAATACTGCCGAACAAAAGCCCAACGTTAATTTGAGAAGCGATAATTGCTCCTGGAAGCATCTAATCGTGATAACTTTTCTTCAATAGATTTTCCTAAAAATTGTGCTGGAGCTTGTATTTTTTTCAAAATTATGTTTCCCGTGGAAGCTGTTTCCTTCGATGAAACCGACGAGGTTGGAGGTGAAGTCTGCTCTTCAGTTTATCAAGATAAAGTGCCAACACGTTACTTTTGCCTGTTGAGGTGGCGGATTCGTCCGTGCCTGGACCTACCCCACAGTGGTAAAGGCATCGTCCTTGGTTCGAGTACTCCTCGCTCAATTCTCAATACTTTTACTCTATTTCCAACCTACCGTACACTGATGGAACTTTCAACACTTTCTCTTTTTATCTTTCATTTTAGCAAACATTACTGTCACCTCTTGGTGCCTCATGGCGATGAGCGATGAGTAGACTCCCTCAAAAAGAATAAAACCATCAATAGCGAGTATGTATTCACCCAATTGGGCTCCTTTGGACTTTTTTTTGGAAAAATTTAGCTCACGCGAGGAAATCATCGAAGCAAAGGAGGAGTATTTTGGAGACCTTCCGGAAATATACATCGGATGGAATCTCAAGAAGTTCAAAAATCGCTGGAATAAGTATATCGAGCTAAAAGAGGACAACATTGTTTAAAATTAAAAAAAAACAGTAAAAAAACATATTCCCAAGGAAGTAACCTACAGTAAGGTGTGAGTATAATTGTATACTATCTCTTTTTTGCGCATGGAAATTTTACTCAATTTTCTTCAAAAGTGGATCTACTCAAGAATTGAGTTGATCCACTTTTTAACTAAAATTGGGTAACATCTTGAGAGAAAAAGAGGTAGAGTATACAATTGTACTCAAAAATTGAGCAAAATGAAACGGGAATGTAGCGGCGTTCTGAGTCATTGTCTCACCCATATTGAGAAGTTGTTAACAGTTGAACAAAAGCCGAACGGTTGCTGCGGCTGCTGAGGCACTAAGTACACAGCGCGGACACATTTCTTTCAGTGTAGATTTTGAATTATTTCATGGATCGCTAAAAACAACATGTTTACATTCTTGTGACATTCAATAGAATGGCGTCGAATCAAGTGGAAGGGCGCAATCGCATTTTGTACGAACGGCTGAAAAATCCGAATTCATCGGTACGCGATCTTGCCAAAAACTTAAACTACCGAAAAGTACCGAGTTATGTGTTTGTGAATCATTTGACCAGCGCTTGACTGTGATCATAATGTTGGAAGTGGAACAAATCAAAAAGTATGCTCCCGGCAAATGGACATAAAGGTGGTAGCAATTATTAAAAAAAAAAATCTAATCATTTTGTGCGAAATGTGGTTCGCAAAGTTGGAAAGTCAAAATCATACGTACACAAAGTGAAGCAGAGGCAAGAACAGGAAGCGTAAAAAGTGAAAAAGGAGCCCAACCTTGATGACAAGCACAATTTCACTGCAAAAAGTTGTACTAAGGAGGTTTACACCCATTTTTTGCAAACATTTTCTTGAATCAATATGGATGACGAAACATACGTACTTGACTACTTTAAACAGCATCCGGGTTTGGCTTTTTACACCGCAATGCAAAGGAACGCCGTTGCCGAGCATTTCCGAACAAAGAAGGTGTCCAAATTCCCGAAGTTGTTTTTGATTTGGCAGGTCATATGTAGTTGTGGTCGAAAATCTGAAAGTTTTGTATCTACCGGCACTATCAATAAGGATGTGTACGTGAAAGAATGCCTGCAAAGGCAGTTGCTACCGCGTATCAGAAGTCACGGCTCTCCAGCTCAGCCAATCACCAAACTGTCCAGAACTTCACCCAATAGAAAAGTACTGGGCTCTAGTTAAGCGGAAACTCTTCGAAACTAAGAAGAAAGCAAAGGATATCGTACGGAACCTGATGGTGGGTGTACAACCGGAAGTTCCTGAATTTTACAGGAAGAAGGACTCACATCTTAATAAACTGTTTCTAATGTAGATATAAATCTATCATTGTGAAATTAACAATCGGTTTTTTTGAACTAAAAATACGTTATTCTAATAAATATTAACATAATTGAAGTAAAACCATGAACACACATATGAATGATTAATTTCTGTCTGTTCAACTAGTTTGAATACCGTCTCTTCGTTTTGAAGAAAAAATACAACAAAAATATTTAATGAATAAGAACATAATGTCTTAGTGCATCAATATATTGTTTTTTCGTACATTATAAGTCGTAGCCACCTTTAAGCCCCATTTCATGTAGGTCACCTTAAGCCTAACAATTGCTACGTATCGTTTGATAAAGCACGAGTCATTCTCCCAAAGTTGAATAGCTACTCATTGACATTGCCAAAGCGGATCTGTATCATCTTCCTCTCCGGCAATACTTCCAAACCTTCCTTCTCGCAACAATATCCGAGAATGCGCGGCGTCTCCTTCGCACCCGTTCCAGAAGCAACCGACAGAATCACGATCACGACACACCGATGCTTCAATAGCTCAATCCCACCGAGATTTACTGTGCAGTCAATGGCAGCGCCTTTGGCAGCCAGAGCGAGCTCTCACTCGAATGATTCTTCAATTTTCTATATAAATCCCAACAAGCACTTTACCTTGATATTTATGTTTGAACAAATATGAACCCCTTTTGCCGATGTGAGTCTATGAGTGTGAGCAACGTCCCTTCCAAGTGCCTCTACCTTCCTCACAGAACGAGTACTGAGATCTACATACTCTCGGAGCAAGCCAGGGCATCAGGTACTCCGAGGAAGAATTTGGATCTTGGACCGCACCTCGAATCCGCGTACATCCAATTTTTCAACGTTACACACCCACACACGAAATCCTCCGGACCTCGAAATTGACGGTAGAGGGCACAGAACATTTGTCTTGCGGGCTATTCTAAGCGCTGCTCGAGAGCTCCAGCGGATCACATGTGCGCACGGAGCAGTTCGTCTTTATTGTAATTAATGATGATGCTTGTGGCGAGCACTCTAAAGGGGTAATTTTGCTTGGGAATGGTACCTTCATCATTCGAAAATATTGGCTTCACCAACTCGCCAAAATGCATTCGAAGGAATTAGTCCGCTCGCATAACTATGGCAATGGACGACACGTTTTTGAGACAGTGCACACATACCGCGGCAATGGTAAATGAGGGATCGCTGTGCGGTCTCTGAGAGCTTCCACCTTGACTCTGGCAGATGAACTGTTTGATATAGAATTTCTGAAACGTGTGCGCTCAGGCTCACATAAGAACACCCCTCACTATTCACGGCAGTGCAGCGATCTGCGGTCGGAGTTGGGAGATTTATGGTTGAGATGTGGTGAGAAATTACCGCGTTGACAAGATCAGTGTGTAAACAGCAATAAAAGAATGGGCATGCACATCATCGGGTAGCTTTTATTGCGGGGTGCCAGTAATGGCAGCAGTGCATTATTGCATTAAAATGATCGAGAGTAGAATTCCGTGCCGGTTGGAGATAAAGGGATTACTTTGTTTTTAAATTGTATTAAATGTGCGATGACTTTCAACAGTGATTGGTAAAGTTATTTATCAACCAGGATGAAGATTACTGTTCTGTTTATTGAAAGACGCACACAGCCTTCGATGGTGCATGACGCCAAGTATGAGATTGTTCGCATTTTGGAACGACGACGATAATTGCTATAATCTTCAAAAACGACAGCAATTAGCAGCTTGCTTGTGGTTCTCACAGCCAAGTTTGATTTTGAGTTCAGATTAAAGAAAGTAATCACAGTGTGTACAGATATATAATTAGCTTAGTCAATAAATGTAAGGCTTAACACATAGTTAAGGCTTAGTAGAAAATTGTTTCTGAAGCTTGGCGGCCTGTGGTGTGGTATTTATTTAAATACCTATGAAGTAGATAGGAGTCTGTCTTTCTTGCATCACCACAATTCATTCGAATTGCTTAAGAAATGTAAATTATGACAAGTAATTGAAGATCTGGGAAAGAAATGTCAGCAGATAGGCTGGACGAAATATTAATGATTCTGCACTTTGAAACAGTATTATTAGTGGTCACAGCAATCGCAATATTTTCGAAGATAATCGGCTCTCTATGTTTTCTACATTCGCAAACCAAACTATTGAAATAGGCTAACGGGATATCATTCGACTTTGTATAAAAAATGTCATAAATCAAGCGATAAGATTCAATTTAAGGGACACATTGTTTCCTATGTTCTCAACTATGGCCTAATGTAGTTATGTATGATATGTACTACCACCCATTGCAGCACGGCCACTAAGTTTGACAGCAATGGGATCTCGTCTCTATTTAACTTGATCAAGCTTTAATAACCACTGATTATCTTCATCATGCCATTGTATGCTTCAATACTGCCCAAAATCTCTCAATGGACCGGAATTGCGGGCAGTTGGGTGGATTAATTTTTTATCGATGAAATCTACGGTATTATCGCGGTACCACTGGATGACTTTCCGGCTGTAGAGGGACCTCGTCAAATCTGGCCAAAACTTCACGGGACCATTATGGGCTTTAATGAAAGGTAGTAAAGGGTGTCCACGATGAAATTGCCACACACAAAATTGATTTGCAAAATTCGAGTTTTCATTCGATTGCCATCAAATTTTCAGGGATTGAGAAATAACTATTAAACTTCATTTTACCATTTTACTCGTATTTTATTTACAGTCCATACGCAAATGCCCGCACCTTGGCCTTAACCCCGGCCATAAGATTCTGCACAACCTGTGCATCAACCGTTTTTTGCATTTAAACCCATACTTTCTTCAGTTCCTCGACTGTCTTCACTACCTTAGGTCGTTTAAGAAGGTGCTGCTTCATAATCACCCAGTACTTCTCGATCGGAGGCGGAGTCTCGGAAAATTGACCTTATTGTCCGCATACCACTTCAGCACGTCCTTGGAGTAGTAGCATGAGGCCAAATCCGGCCAGAAGATTGTTGGGACGTTGTGGACCTTCAGGAGAGGAGCAGCCGCTTCTGGAGGCACTCTTTTATGTACACCTGTCCGTTCATCGTGTCCTGGGTCACGAAAGGTGCACTCCGCTTCCCGCACGTTCAGATGGCTTGCCAAACCAGGAATTTCTTCGCAAATTTGGACATCTTCTGAGTGCGGACATGCTCCAGAACGCTGAACTTATCCTTGGCCGTGAAAAACAGGTTGCCGGGGATCTGTTTGAAGTCGGCCTTCACATATGTTTCGTCGTCCATGATGCAGCATTCAACTTTCGTCAGCATGTTGAGGTACAACTTCCTGGCACGGGTTTTGGCGGACTTGTTCTGCTTCTCGTCGCGATTAGGGGCCTTTTGTACCTTGAACGTTCGAAGCCCAGCCTTAGTTTTGGCCTTCTGGACAAAACTTTGCAGCTTAGGTGCAGCTTCCTAGCCACATCCCGAACGGAGGCGTTCGGATTTCGGTTGAAAGGCCCCAACTACGCGGTTGTGATTTTTGGTGTTGTACGGAATACTTTTTCCTTCACTTCTGGGCTTCCGATCGGTGGTCAACCGTTCCTCGAACCGCTTAATCACTCGCGACACCGTGGAATTCGCGATTCCCAACGTTTTAGCGATGGAACGATGCGAGAGATCCTTGTTCTCGTGATGAATGCGCAAGATTTTATCACGCACGAGCTGTTCTTTTGACTCCATTTCCGCGAGTTTTGATCACAGGACTTTAAAACTTGCATGATGTAAAAAATGTACTATGAACTAAATTTATCAAAAATTTCATTAAATTCTACCCAACGGTTAAAAAGTTAGAGCAATTTCATAGTGTGGCAAATTCATCGTGGACACCCTCTATTTATACCTGGAAGTGACATCCAAACGACCTGGGATTTGTTTACAATCCATTTTGACATTTGTTTCATCATCCATTAAAGTACAGCCATCAAATTTCGTCAAAACTCGTTGGGATAGTAATCGTGCTAGCTTTTTGGCCACTAAATTTTGTTTCAGGGAGCGATTCGAGAGTTTACTGGCATAAACATACTTATATACTTGTCTTGAAAGGATGTTACGCACGGTGGAAAAGTTGAAATCGTATTTCTTTGCCAAATCACATATGGCGACACCTGGGTTGCCTTTCACGTACCTCAACACCTCTTTCCTAAGCTTTTTGTCCCTAGTGCCACTTTTATGATAGATGCGCTGTGCTCTATCCACACTCAGAGTATACATTGTAACGTTTGATTGCAAAACACAGCGTTGACTTTGGGAATTTTAACACTTCTGCTATTTTTGAGGCAGACCACGAAGGATTTTGTAGATATTTGTGCACAATTAATTTTTGTTTCTCAAGTTCCGAGAGTTGGCAACCTTGCCCAGCAGAAGAAGGAAGTGAAATTGCTCTCCAATTATTCAGAATTTTGTTAGTGTTATTGCTCTTAAAAAGTGTTAAACTTTAGTTTATAATTGTGATGTGACTGTGAAAATCAAACAATTGAGAAAATAACTAGTTCCATTTCTAGCATAACTTAAAAAACTGAAGAAAACATGTTGAGTTTTCAACTGTGAAAATGGCGTATGACGGTGTACCGTGAAGCTCAGCTGATCCTAACGCCAGAGGAGGAGAACGGGAGAAAGGCCGAGTGGGCCTATCTCTCCACCTATTAATGGAAAAATCAATGCGATGAATTTGCTGAAGATAAGTACCATTTTAATTAGCTTGTTCTAATTTGTTTTGTGTAACTATAGCGTGTTCATATCAAAAGAAAACAAATATATGGAAAAGTTACACTCTATACCCTTGAAGTACCAGCATGCTATGCGTATCATAAAATATTTCCAACTCGAAATATTGTTTATTTTTATCTGTGTTTTCTTATAAGATTTTCAGATCAGGTGTGCCAGAATATAAATTTAATTCTCATTGTCATACTCCCGGATACAAAACGTCAAGATATGTATGCACGCTGAAATGGAAGTACCGGCGGAGCGGTTGGGTGTGGGAGGCCAGATTTGGTTATAGTCGTGTTTGCCAACCGATGCACAGTGGGACAAACGGACCCAAATTCTCACAGATGAGACGCCGCAGGATTGGCTGCTTGAAATATATCAATTCTTATGGGAAATTTGCCAAAAATTGAATAAGTGCCATTTTCAGCCTTTTCAGCCGAGCCCGGAAAATTGTCCATTTTACCCCATGTACCCTTAAAAATGTGTCTTTTTGAGTTGGCATCAATGATACTACAATCGCCGCTGAATGGTTTGCCCGCAATGGATCCTATTTCATATTAAAAACTCTGGGGAATCGAATGGTGCAAATTTCATTCAGTTCCGAGCTCGGAAAATGGCTTATTTTGCCCAATTTCCCCATTAATTTGAGATTCTTGTTCGTACCCTTTCAGCTACAATCGCTGCCAAAGTATTTGGCTGAAAACAGCCTATCTTTCGTGAAATAGTCTAAGGAATCGAATGGTGTTGTTTTCGTTTAGTTACAGAATCGTAAAACTGTCCATTTTGCCCATTTAACCCTATATTTGTGTGTTTTTAAGCTTTTATTCATATATCTACAATCGCCGCTGAATTTTCTACATAAAAAAGGCCATGTCGTACGTGTAAAACACTGAGAAATCGAATGGTGCCATGTTCAGTCTGCGCCGAGCCCAGGAAATGGCCAATTGTTTCGAGTTGGCATCAATGTTACTACAATCGCCGCTGAATGGTTTGCCCGCATAGAACCCTATTTCATATTAAAAAACTCTGGGGAATCGAATGGTGCAAGTTTCACCTGGTTGGACCCTAAGATGTCTCATTTGGAATATCAATTACAGCACCGAAAAACTGAGGACGATGAATTCTCTCGTCGAATGGCAATGTATACTGTGAATAATTCGGAAAGCACGATTCAGCAATACGAGGACAGTGACGTTTCAGAACTCGAATACAGTTATTCGGAAGATAGCGAAGGATACAGTGATGATGAGGACTAGCGGATTACAAAGACGTGGTGTATGAATAGTCAAATACCTTTACATGAAACCAAATGGCCCTTTTCAGGGCGCCCCATGTTTCTTGCAAACAAGTTTATAGCTTCTAATATATAAAGAGTACGTTTTAGTTGTTTTCAAATACGACCTCTAAGTATTTATTAAATGCGCATATATTTTTTTAATAGTTCTATATTGGTTTTGGCCATTTTCAGACTTCGGAGCAGCCTTGTTTTATTCGCATATTTAAGAAGAAGTGGAGCAACATAGGCCACTTTCCGGGCTCGGAACTGAATGAATCCTGCACAGCAGGGGTTTAATGGGGTAAAATGAACAGTTTCCCGATTCTGTACCTAAACGAAAACAACACCATTCAATTCCTTAGACTTTTTCACGTAAGATAGGCTGCGATTGAAGCTGAAAGGGTACGGACAAGAAAATCTCAAATTTATGGGGAAATTGGGCAAAATAAGCCATTTTCCGAGCTCGGAACTGAATGGGCTCGGCGCAGGCTGAAATGGCACCATTCAATTTTTTGGCAAATTTCTCATAAGAATTGATATATTTCAAGCAGCCAATCCAGCGGCGTTTCATCTGTGGGAGTTTGGGTCCATTTTTTCCCACTGTGCGATGGGTGCGAGTTGCTTACTTTTGGGTAAAATTTTACCCAAAACGACGTTATTTGAACCCATCGGTGGGTGAGCGTATTTGTGCCCGGGGTTGGCTTCCCACACTTAGCTGCTCCGCTGGGTACTTTTCTCTTAGAGTGTGGCTGTTTTCAATATTGGCGCATTAGCTTCTGAATGACAATCGATTTAGTAGATGCATGCACAGAAAAAAATAATTAATTTTAACAAGTGCGTAAAATTTCCCCTCATGTAATTCCAAGCCAAAGGAGCGTAAACAACGATATTGTTAGCAATCTTTCATACAACAGGCTAGATTCAGGCGTTATCTGGCTTAATTTTACATGAAATATCCCATTATTTTCTGCTTAATCTAGCATTTCCTTTATGTGCATTAGATAACGCAGAAAATTCAGTGTTTCTTTTTATCTGTGTGTAATAGGTTACTCAAATGTCCAAAGCAAGAGAAATACGATGAGCGGTGATGATGCAAAGGGTGCTTGTTTCAAATCATAGAATACAGAATGAAATGCGTCGTTTTAAGTGAATGGTTAAGAGTTGCTTTTAATTCATATGGCAAATGATTCAGGATACAGTGTTGGTTCGATGGGTGGTTTCTTAATCAAGCCATGGCAAGGAGGGTGCATGATAACTACATGCATACACAGAAACAAATAATTAGTTTTAACAAGCGTGTAAAATTGCCCTTCGTTTAATTCCAAGCCAAAGGATGCATAAACAACGAAATTGTTTGCAATTTTTCATGAGCCATACAACAATGTTTGAAATCTTTCATACAAGAGGCTAGATTCAGGCGTTATCTGGCTTAAATTTACATGAAAGATCCCATTGTTTTCTGCCAAAGATAGCATTCCCTTTATGTGCATTAGATTACGCAGAAAATTCAGTGTTTCTTTTTATCTGTGTAGGAAACGTGTTTAGGCGAGTGGACTCTGAGGGATTCAGCTGATATACTTTGAAACTATGATTTTGTCATCCGATGCTGGATTGCAGTTGGAAAATATTGCAATACTGCTTTTGTGAATGTTCACCATCGTATTATCATAAATTGTAGAATAAGTATGGAAACATTGTTGTCAGTTTATATGTTTATAAACAGGATAAATTCGATGGAAAAATCAAAATTTATATTGAATTGAACAAACTTATGACGTTACATTATGTGATACTGTACAATTCTAGCCGTGTGTTGATGCGGTAATACAGTGACAAAGATGATTGAATGGATAACGGCGAGGAAACGTAAAAATGAGAATACACAACGTAACATAGATGTATTCATGCTAACTGGAATTCGCAAAAAATGTTTGGATGCAAGAGTAAAGGCAACGTACACACACAAACACTAATCATAAGTTCATGGGACACAGTAGGCGAGTCATAAATAGTTGTCATGCCAGCAACTGTTAGGATTTGGAAGAAAAATATGAAACAAAAAATCATTGTTGCCAGATTGTAGGAAATTGAAGGAAATTGTTTTTAAAAGTCAAAAATTAAATGAGCTACAGAAGGGAAAAAGCGGAAAGGCACTACACAGAAAAAAAATAATAATTTTTAACAAGCGCGTAAAATTTCCTCTCGTTCAATTCCAAGCCAAAGGAGGCGTAAACAACACAAATGGTTGTAGTCTTTAATAAACCATACAACAACGTTTGCAATATTTCATACAACAGGCTTGTTTCAGACGTTATCTGGCTTAAATTTCGATAAAATATCCCATTATATTCTGCCAAATCTAGCATTCCCTTATGTGCATTAGAAAAGCAGAAAATTCAGTGTTTCTTTTCATCTGTATAGATAATATATAACCCTAATTGTTCTGATTTTGACATTTTAGGTTCATATATCTATGGGCCCATGGGAGAAGTAGTACAACAATAATATAGGGTAGGGAACGACTTAAGCACCCAAAGACCCTATTCCAAGCACGGGGTAAACGTTAACCTACAATGCTCATTTTTTGCGGTATGGTGCTTCACTACATGGAGCACCATACTGCAAAATATAAGCGTAGTAGGTTAACGTTTACCCCGTGCTTGGAATAGGGTCCAGGGGTGCTTAAGCCGTTCCCTACCCTACCATGTTTTATGTATAATTTACTTTTTGTAACACATAATAGGCTTCGCATGAAGGGTCACATAGAGAACTTTACAATTCACATTGGGTTCGTGGTTGCTGCGCGCTTTGGTATCATCATTGCCTTGGATCGTTACTGATAGCATCGAGGGGCATTATGAAAAATAGAGGCAGAGTACATTTTTCATCTTTTTCTTTTGTTGTTGTGATGTGATAGTGTTGTATAAATAGTACATTGGATTCAGGTTGTAGGAATTTGGGATGTGCTTTTATTTTGAATGATGTATTTCAGGTGTTCCAGGTCATCAGATGTTGTAGGATGGTTTTAAAATTTGTAATTTTTTTTTCCTATGGCTGCCATACATTGTCTAAGTTATCTGGTTCATGGTGGATGCCCGGGTTTGTCTGGGATTGCAACAAAACAGCATTCGGCACACTTGTGGTTTTCTGTTCATGAAGTAATATCCCTTCTATATAACAAACAGTATCATTTTCTTATCCTACCGATTCGATTGTGGTGCTGCGAGTTCTACTCCAACAGTTTCAGGGAGAGTGACGCGCCCTTCTTAACAAGCCATCCTGTAGAAAGGTTAATGAGTATTGCGAATTGTGTTATTCGATTAGTTGGATCGTTTCGTTGGAATGAGATTCTTAAATTCCCGAGGATTATGTGTGAGTGTCTCTGCTTACGGGTCCACCCCTCCGTTTTTGGCCCTTCATACAGCGATATTGTGAATCCACATCGGTGGCTCAATTCGATCTTGCTATTAAGTGGAACTGCATCCAAGCAAAGGGCTAGAAGGGACGGTGGCTACCATCAGTATCCCTTCTATATGTACATATTGTAGTGTGTGACATTGATTTTTCATTATCGTTAGCCTCAGAACTCTACACTTAAACACTTTACAATATTTCTTGCCTTTCAGAATCAACGGAATGTGGATCATTTGTAACAGATACGAGTGCTTGTGGTGTTTTTCATTTACATGGATGTATGCACTGATTTATAAATGTTCCGTGATAAAAAGAGTGGCCGTCAGGGCACCCGATTGCCATGGACTGGATGGGGAGAGTGGGAATGCCAACTCCCCATTTCTGACAGTTGGTAAATATAGGACTGGCTCTTCTTCCAGCATTTTGGACATTCTCATGTTAGATGGCTCGCTCTTGTGACGAGTTGTTCAATCTTGTTCTTGGAGGGAGATTAGTGGAGGCATATGGGTGATGTTGGCTCGATCCGCCCAGCCAGTTTTTGGCCTGCATACTGGGGCATGATTAGGATAGTCAGTGGTTATTGAAGCTTGATCAAGTCTCACAGAGAGGAGAATCAATTGCTATCGGACTTGGTTCCCGTGCTACAATGGATTTTGATACATATCATACATACATCGTACATATCATGACTTTCACATTTAGTATACTTTCATCGACTAATGTTTGAGCTGTTTAGAGGTTTATAACTGCATCTTAGTATTAATTGTATATTATTATTATTTTCCCTACGAAAAACAATCATAAAGAATGTTTATCTGCTTCAAGGTAATAGGGAGGGTGATTCCAGGTAGTGTATATGTGTTAATGCTGTGTGACTTAAGATATTTTTCTATCAACAACCCACAATTGCGAGTGGCCCCAACAGCATCCCTACTGTTGGTTTAAATCCGTCCTCAAACTCGATGTTTTTAACGTTTTCTTGTATTCTATGGCAATAAACCACCAACACTTGTGAGTGGTTCCAAAAGCATCCTTACTGTTGGTTTGAAACGGTCCTCAAACTCGATGCCTTAAACGTTTTCTTGAATTCTATTGAAAGAAACCACCCACACTTGTGAGTGCCCCCAACAGCATCCTTACTGTTGGTTTAAATCAGTGCCAAAATTTGAATAACCTTAATGTTCATCTCTGTACAGAGAATAAATCGGGAACATAGTTAAATATCTCAATCACTGTCGAAGTCATTTGAATTCAGCACACCGTTTACCAAAACGGATCCCGCTTCAAACCCAACAATTTTATCCAACATCCCAGTGATTTCTCGTGGTAGTGCAGAGGTGTTTTCGGCTTCCAATAAAACGAGTATCACGTCAACATATTCCTACCCATTCCCTACTTGACCTGCATTCGGGCGAGGCCGGCGCCGGTATTAACTTGGTTTGGGATCACCAGTTTTTACACATTGAGGATGTATGCTAGCCCCAAGCATCATATTTAGGTTGTCTGTGTAATAACAGCTGATCTGGCAATAACGGAGTAGCAACCTTGGGCGGTCAATCATGCTCATGCTCATGCTCAATTAATTTTCTTTCTCAAGTTCCATGATTCGTAATTTCGAGGTGCGTCGATCAATTGAGAACAATATTTCACCAATTTTTTTGTCAATAAAACATCAACAAATGCCTGTTAAACGTTTTTTGTTCCAACCACCAGAGACGCGGTGGTGTATTGAACCGAGCGACCAGATTTACTTTTAATCGAGCTTTACCTTGTGAATCGATCGCCTCTCTGCTGTTTTTGTGGGTGGATGTTAAATTGAACGACTTAATAAATCACAACGTAGGGACTCGTTAATCATTGTTAAGTAAGAACAAGCTCATAGTTTTTTTCAACGTTTCTAAAAAACAAAAATTTTGCAGTGTATTTTTTAAGGAAATTGGACCATTCTGAAAAAAATACACAATTATCTAAATATTTGTCAAAGACATCATACCAATCAATCTGACTGTTTTGGTCTTACAATTTTCTGTAACCATCAATAAAAATTTTACACAGACCCTTTTAGGAAAGTAGTCATGATCCATAATGCAGAACTAATATGGCAACACGGTATCTTCAGTGAAAAGTTTATGAGAAATTAGAAATGAGAAATTAAAAAAAATAATTGACAAATTTTCCTTGAAATCAGTCTATTCAGGCTTTTATTCCAATCACAGTTGAATTCAAATAAACTCTATTCATGAAACTTTTTTGAACATTCAAATAAAAAAATGCTGTTTTCGTTGTAGCTTTTAATTGGTCTAAATAAGGAAACACTTAACACAACACTTATCCGTTGAATCCAGTACAGACACCCACTTGGCATTTTATCCATCAAGTGACTCGCTGTGTTTAATAACTGATCAGTTCCGCAAAGTCTCCATTGGAATGGAATTTCGTTCTACCACAAACCAGATCCTCATACAGCTCATCTTCATGCGATCACGAGTCGAGTCAAACATTCCAATCATAAGCTTGCACTGATACACCTAGGTAAAGCAGCTAGGCATGTGACACACAGAGTTTCCCCATCCTAGGAATCAGTTGACTGGCAGCTTAGCAGAGTTCTAACACTGATGATCGGTTGTCGTCGTCGTCACTGAGCGACATTTGGCCAAGGAATTTCAGTTTCAGCAAATTCCACGATTTGAAGCTTGATCGACATTGCACCGGAGGCAGGTCGATCCTTGCGATCGTGCTCCACCTCGTTCTATCTTCAGGACACCAATCCTCCATGTCATGAGATGCAAATAAGTTGCTCACTCCAATGGATCTTGTCATCATCATTGTCGTTTGACGGCGGTAAAGCAACAAACTTTAGGCCCCTGAAGGAAGGCCCCTCGAAGATTTGTCTCTCGTCTTTCGTGTTTGTTCTCCCGCCCGGTGGGGTTGATTTATGCTTCAGATTATTTTAACATTTTATTGAAATGGGTTTTGGACTCGACATGACAGTGACAGTGATGCTGGAAACTTCAGTTCTGATTCCCGGATCATTGGTTACTGAATTTTCAATTACCATGGCAACAATGCAGTTGCTTTTCTGGGAAAATCTATAACAAGACGAAGAACGACACCGGCGATGATGTTCTGGTTGGGAAATTTGAGTTGAAGATTTGGAAATGAAATCTTCGACAAATGACGATGAGGAAACTGTTGGCAAACATGAAACTCATTTTCGCATCGACCCTTACGATCAATTCTGTGGGTGAGTATTTCTGGTGGGATTTGAACCATAAAAAGTGGGGCTTCTAAATGAGGATGGATTGCAGCTCTGCACCGATGCACTCATAAATAGACAATGGAAGATGAGAAGGGGGAACGAGAATTTGCACTACACCACTGCTGCACCTATTTGGAGAATGGAGCGAAGCAAAAGAAAGAGACCATGCAAGTAAGAGGTGAGTTGTTGGATTTATCCACCATACATAGGTGATGGCATTTAATTGCAACAGCAGTTTAACCACTCGGTTTGGTAGATGAAGGTGATTTCGGATGATTGGTCGCCAATTGGCCATTTCTATCAATTCGGCTTACTTCTTTTTTGAGCGTGGCTGAATGAACTGCCAGAATACCAAAAACACTTTAAAGTGGGTGATCTGATCACCACCTGTTGTTGCGAGACATTGCCGAAACCACACACAAAAAACAGCCTTCAGAGGCTCTTTATAAACTAAGTTCAATATCAACTCCCACATAAATATAAATCCATGAGATCAACTGTCAACTACCAGCCGTTCGTTATGCGGGAAGGGGCGATCTAATGCGATCAAATCAAGCTGACCATAAATCATCTTCGCCACCGAGCTCGAATCTTGGAGGAAGCCAGCCCTGCATCAAAGCGATCCGGACAAGTGCAAAAAGAACATTTTCGCCCGGGGCTACGAACTCGACCACACGCTGGCAAATTACAGGTTCTCAATCCGCGAGGAAGACAGTTCGACTAGGTTAACCTCATCAACTCATCTCCAACCGTTCGTCGTCGTTGCGTCGTCTATGGGGAGGCCCTTATCTGCCGAGGATCTGCGATTGACGGGCGACGGTGACTGACGGCGGTTCCGCGGGCAAAAGTAGGCAGGCAGGTACTTAAACTCTCCCCTTCGTTGGAGAGCGCTGTTCATGACGAGGGTCATTAGCAGGAGATCGAAGTGTCTTGTTTTGCGATCGAATCAAGTGCAAATTAGTTCCTGGTGTGTGTGTCTGTGTGTGTGCGCGATGCTCTCGAGGGTCGTCTCGTTATTCTTGAATATCACATCCAGCATTGATTTGTTTTTTTCAGCACCTGATAATTAAAGCGTGAGCAATCAGTCCAATTATTTAATCATAAGACGAGTATGAGGTTAATCCTTTCATATATTAACCTTGACATGTGTGTCAAAAGGATGTAATGAGCTTACAGATTGTGATAATGACGATGACCTTTGGCTTGTCTTTCCTAGAGATACATTTCATTCGTTTTTGACCTTAATGGTGCAGGTAGCCCTTCTCGTACTCCACGCAACAGGTTAGACAGGAAGCACCTCTCAAAGATCGAACCGCAAATATTAAATCCCTCACAGGAAAGGTAATCCAATACGATTAATATGCGGTTTTTCAGGTTTTATTTTTGCGATCAAACGGTTCACGCTACCAAGCTGAAAGTTGATTCACTTAAGAACGAAGTTGTAGTTAACGTTGCTTACATTGAAAATTCGTTAGCTTCTGTAACTGGTATGAAAGCAAATATTTGCATCTCTCAAACTACGTGGTGATAGCAGCCGTAATGAATTCCGTAATGATTCACATTAACCCTTCTATTTCAGTCGGGTTAATATGACTGATATGGATGAGCTGACACGCATATTTAGTACATGATTACCTTTGAAAGAGACAATTGAAAGCGCTGAAATGAAGTTTCTGAATAGAGATCGAAAATGATTGGGGCATTCAGATCTTTTTACGCCAGATTTTGTATTCATACAATTATTGAAGAATAGGGGCAGTTTGATTCAAGTTAAATAAGTTAATTAAGTCTTGTTCTAAAGAGTACTCCGATAAATATTTGTTCAAACAGTTATGTGTGTGTGTCGATCAAAGTTTCTTTTAATAAGTCAAATTATTTTTCTTCTTCAAGTTCAGTTAATACAGAATACAAGAGAAATATTCAGCTAAGCTTCTTTTTTATCGAATGCGAACTGCCGGATCCTTCGTTTAACACCTGCCATAAGATTTTGTGCAGTCTCCTTGTCCACTTTTCACCGCAGAACGCCAGTTTGCCTTGATCTGTGTCGCGCGCAACAGCTTTTTAAATCTTTTTAAGGTTCCGCTTGACGATGGCCCAATATTGTTCGATTAGGCAGAGCTCTGGTGTGTTGAGAGGGTTCTAGTCCTTGGGCACTACTTGCACGTTGTTGGCAGCATACTACTCCATGGCTTTTTTTTCCGTAATGGCAAGAAGCCAAATCCGGCCAAAATAGAACGGAACAATTGTGTCGCTTCAGGAAAGGCAAGCAACGTTTTTGTAGTTAATCGCTCAGAAAAATTTCCTAGTTGACGGTTCTGGTCGCGATGAAAACGTTGCTCTCCAAGCCACAGGTACGATGGCCTGCCACACCAGGTATTTATTCGCGAACTTTGACAACCCGTCCGGTTGCCGTATACAATTCCTGTCCAGGAAGCTGTTTAAAGTCTGCCTTGACATAAGTTTAATCGTCCTGTACCAGGCAATCAAACTTCGTCAGCATCGTCGTGTACAACTTTCGCGATCGTGCTTTGACTGACGTGTTTTGTTTATCGTCACGATTTGGAGTCACCACTTTCTTGTAAGTCAACAGTCCAGCTCGTTTTTTAGCTCTATACGCGGTTGAAGGCGCCACTCCCAGCTTCTTAGCGACATCTCGGACGGAGAGGTTGAGGTTCCGCTCGAAACAACGGGCCGCTCTTTTTGTCGTCGCTGTGGCCTCTGGCATTCGGTTTCCCCCCAATCCAGCATTCCTGTCTGTCAACAAACGTTCACCGAACACTTTCAATACGTTGGTAACAGTTGATTTAGCCGCATTCAACAATTTCGCTAACTTGGCGTGAGAGTAGTTTGGATTTTCGCCATGCACGTGCAAAATTTGGATGCGTTGCTTCTCTTCCTTCGACGAAGTTTTGATAACTGAAGTGCTAATCTCAAAGTCAAAATAGAAGCATCATGTTACACGAACACATCTTCAAAACTAGGGATGTGCTAAAATTTTCAATGCACGATGAAAGGAAATGCGTCAAGTTTATGTCAACCAAATTTTGATCGTAACACGCTTTATAACTGAAAAGCCTTGAGAAACCGTGTTGTGCAAGCTCTACGAAATGCTTGTTTGGGTAGTAGAAGTTCATCATGGTGTCAAGTTTCTCTGGTTTACCGTGGTTGAAGAGATTTAACAAAATCATAATTCCAAAATGGACCCAAAAGGCGCCCTTCACAGTATAAAACTCTTACTGTGTCGGAGTAATGGCGCAGTGGACTTATTGTTTCTGTATCAAGAGTTATCAAAATTACTGTTGGTTGGCTTAATTGTTTGAGACCTTCCAAACAATCCTCTAATTCAGATTTAGTTGTACTACATGTTAAATAAGCAGATTTAAAAAATAAGTTCGTTAGAACTATTAAAAAAGCTATCGGTAGTATATGAGCACGAACAAGTGCACAGATTTTTGCCAGTCAAGGTGGTGTATTCGATCACGCCTTGACCTACCCCGCATGGGGATGCTTGGCAAAAGTCTGTGTTTCCTGTTTCGGAATTCTACCTCAAAATGCCCTCCGCTCAATTTCAAACTACTTCTATTCAATTTTCACAGCCTGCCGTGAGCTAACGGAACTATCAATACTTTCTCTTCACAACTTTGTTCTAGCAAAAAAATGCTGTCTACTCCTAGAGCCTCATGGGAATGAGAAATTATTTCCTTCTCAAAAACAACATCATCACAGATCGTTACCCCGCGTATGGGAGAAGACAAGGAAAGAACAATATCAAGTGCAGGTGTACTTGCTGTTTGACTTCAATGCATCTGTTGAAACATTTAAGCGAAGACTTTCGGAATTTTTGGTGGATGTTCGACGAGGGCTTGACGAGAGCTGACCTATGTGCTGAGGATAATTACTTTTATTACTAGACCACGAGTTAGAATTTTCATGTTATTAATTTATTTTGTGTTATGTATACTTTTAAGAAGTTTTGTGTTCTCTATGTTTATGTAATTAGAAGATATGGGGTTTTTGCGCCTCGCTCACAGGCTTTTCCCCATCAATATTCAATATTCATTAAGACGGATAGTCAGATGAAGTATAATAATAATAATAAATAATAATAAATAACAAGGCTATTTGTGATGTCTCCACCGTGTTCGCGATTGGTCATCATAAGACGGTGATAGACATGTTGCAGTATTTCAAGAATACCTACGGTTCTCCAAACTATCCTTGATAATAAAGACATTGATGTTTACGATGTCACTACCGATGTTTCTGGTATTAACGATGTCTCTACCGTACTTAAGAATTGAAACAGTTCCACGTCATTCTCTATACGCTGACGAAAATCACCGAGAGCGATCACGGGATAAAATTTGGTTTCCTGGAAGGGAAGTTTACGGTGAATGGTCGAGACAGCCGTAGAGGCGTCCAAACAGAAACGGAAAGGCGGTCGATGTTGCGCTGTTTTAGCGATCGACGTTAAGGACGCCTTTAATAGCCCTCAAGCCGCTACACAGAATGAGGGTCGCTGATGACCTGTGCAGAATCCTGAAGAGTTGCTTTCAAAACCGAGTGCTGATCAACAAGACCTCCGTGGGGTGGAAATCGGTAAACATCACGGCAGTTACACCCTTGCTGACGCTTAAGCTTTCCAAAGACGTAGCGATCGTTGGATTTGCAGACGACATCTTATTGTCAGTGACAGACGAAACACTGGAAGAAGTGGAAATGTTTACGGTCGACGTAATCGGCATAATTGAAAACTGGATGCAGGCGTCGAAATTGCGAATAGCCCACTACAAAGCGGAGATGCTGTTGGTCAGCAACTGCAAAGCGGTTTAGCGAGCAGAAATCGTCATCGGAGGGCTTGCCATAGTTCCGAAGCGCGTGCTGAAGTATCTGGGTGTGATGATCGATGACCGGCTAAATTTCAACAGCCACTTTGGATAGGCTACGAAGACCATCAATGCGGTAGCCAACATTATGCCGAATAGCTACGGATCTAGCCGTAGTAAGCGGTGTCTACTCGCTAGTGTATCATCATCGATGATAAGATATGGAGGTCCAGCCGAATGATGTTAAACAGTACGTTTTCGCTCATGGCCATGCTATTTCATCGGAGGCATTGCCCGAATGATTCCGATCTGGATGAAGAGGAAGCACGGAGAGGTATACGTCTACATTACAGACTTACTGTCTGTATGCAACACTTGCATCGATTCGAGCACGCAGTATCGCTTTTCTACCCAGAGTGCGCAGACGTCCATGTGACACAGAACACGTGATCTTCGACTGCCCACAATTCGGGTCATTACGAAGTGAGTTGGTTGCCATCAGCGGGACAGATACCAGCCCTGGTAATACCGTCTATAGAATGTGTTGTAACGAAAGTGCATGGAAGGCGATAATGGATTCATTACGCAAATCATGCCGGTTCGACAGCGAAATTGGCGGGAGAATCAAGAAGTGAGTGGATAAGTGGAGGAGCGGGTTGTCTGTCTCGGGGGATTAAGTTCAATAATTCAACAATAACAGTGGAAATGAATAATGAAAGCAAGGTCATAGACAACTAAATGAATCAAAATAGGAATAAACACATAAACAGACTTATCTGAGAAACACGAATGAAGTTTTTTTGATAAATGAAAAGTATGTGTGGCTACACACAGTGGTTATGTGTACATATAGGAAGTATGAGTGGTTACAAATAGCTATGATTTGTTGATCACATTGCAAAATCATGTTTTGAACACATAGATATTATCATTGCTTTTTTTATCAATGTAGGATAGCGATTTATATGAAAGAGAAATTTCAAACGATGAATTTTACCATTTCGTACGTCATAGAACCCTTTCGAGTTGGCAAACCGATTGAAATTCACAATCATTTCAAAATTTAAAAAAAAATCATACATGTTAAAAAACAAAACTAAACTAAAAATTTAAAGAAGTGACAGTCTTAAACTCTTCACCAGCATTAAGGACATAACTTCAGCTTTTTGAAAAAAAAAAATCAAATTAGAAGGATCGAAGGGGAGGTCCTCTGAGAAAATCAACGTTTCATATTTTTTAAGCATGAATTTCCAAATGTTTTAGTTTCTGTGCATTTTTTTTTTTTTTTTTGAAAAACGCTTCATTACCTACATCTTTTTTTAAAAACATCATCAGCCTGCAAAAAAAAAATGGAAAAAAATAAAATCCACATGCAGGATAATTTTGGACTTTTGTATGGAAAACTTAATTTTCATTCTGATCGGAAAGAGTAGGATCGGAAATAACGAAAAAGTCATACATTAATTGTTATGTTATGTATTCTCCGTGCGTGAAGTAACGATTTTGATGTAGAAGGAGATGTTCGCTCATCACTATGAGGCACCAAGAGTGAACATTAATGTTTTTGGCTAGAATGAAAGATATGAAGAGAAAGTTTTGATAGCTCCGTCAGTGTGCGGCAGGCTTGGAAATAGAACAGATGTTTCAGGAAATTGAGCAAAAAGGGCATGTGTGCAGTGGTATTCAAACCAACGACATTGTTGCCTAACATCCCACTGCGGAGTAGGTCGAACCACGGACTAAGTGGCCTGTTGTAGTGGCGGACCAGTCTAAGGAGTGTATCGAATACAAGCTATCCACATACATTTGCGTTGTACGCATGTATTTGTGATGGTTTTTTATGCTCTGAACACTGCATGCTGTGTGTTTGACTGTCAGCTTTCTTTTGTTTACTTGTTTGTGCGGTTCGAATTCTGCGTTTTCAAAATGTCGCGTATTGAAAAGGAAGTGAAAATTAAGGTTCAGGACACATGGCTAAGTGAGAAGGGTATTACTATGCGAAAATTGGCGAAGCGGTTTGGAATTCATCATGCGAGTGTTAAAACCATCATTAATAAGTTTGGGGAAAACTATTCTTTGGATGAGCTACCAGGAAGAGGCAGAAAACCCGGTTCTTCCAACCTGAAACTGGAGCAGAAAGTGGTATCTCTAATCATGAAAAACAAATCAATGTCAATACGTGATTTGGCCAAAAAAGCAGGAACGAGTGTCGGATTGATCCAGCGTATCAAGAGGCGAAACCACCTGAAGACCTACAAGAAGCAGAAAATCTCGAAACAAAGTGCAGAACAAAAAGGCGAGCAGCAACAAGGGCCCGGAAATTGTATTCGCCTCTTTTGCAGCGTCCGGATGCTTGCGTTTTGATGGACGATGAGACCTATGTAAAGGAGGACTCAAAAACCCTTTCAGGTCCACAATACTTTACTGCCGTCGTTGGGGAGGATGTGAGCGATGCGGACAGGTCGATTCAAGTGGAGAAGTTCGGTCAAAAGGTACTGGTATGGCAAGCAATATGTTCCTGTGGTATGAAGTCAACCATTTTTTACACTACCGGAACTATAAATGCGGAATTCTATCGATCTGAGTGTCTCCAGAAAAGATTGTTGCCTTTATATAAGAAGCATAGTACAGTTCCACTGTTTTGGCCGGATTTAGCGTCGGCTCACTATGCCAAAACCACTCTCAATTGGCTTGCGGAAAAGGGCATAGTTTTCGTTGAGAAAAATATCAATCCACCAAATTGCCATCAGCTTCGACCCATCGAACGTTACTGGGCAATCGTAAAGAGGGTCTTCAAGAAGACTGGAAAGGCTGCTGGGAACTATGCAGGAGTTCAAAAAAATTTGGGCTCAAGCGTCCAAAAAATGCGATGCAACACTTGTCTGGAACTTGATGAAGAGCATTCGATTCAAAGTTCGAATATTCGTGAAGGAATAACTTAAATTTCATCCGGTCTTCATTATGTTCAAGTTTAACCTCGTTCAATGAATTTTTTGAATGAATAAAATATCGGTTTTCAACATTATTTGAAAGAAAGTTTGTGGATAGCTTATTCTCGATACACTCCTTAACTGGAAATGCTCCTGATTGACTTCACACCGCAAGTTGTCCCAATTACACACGAGGCACGCGTGTGTTAAGTCAAATTGTTTATTATTCTCAACCATGAAATCAGCTTTGACAGGTGGTTGAGTAAACAGGGATTTGTTTATCTACACAACGATTAAAAGCCTGAGTATAGACTTCTCCAATTGGCTTAGATGTGAGGTGATGGGGTGTAAGAATCGATGAACGTACACCTTCTATTTCTTACTCACAGAATAGAAATGTCAGAGAAACATATTTTGTTTCTAATCATTAAAAATCTATTTTTTTATCTTTATATATTCGTTTCACGAGGAAAAACCTGCTCGTAACCCGAGCAAAGGATTATACCAAATTGATAACAAGTTCTATTACCAGGTTATCATTTTTCAATCACTGAATATGTTATCATTTAGGCTGAATAAACAGCCAAAATAACAGAATGAATAGCAAAAAACTACCCGTTGAATATCATAATTATAACTTATTTTGTTATCACTGCGAACAACTTGATAACAAATCCTGTATTGTATGCAAATTTATTGATATAGTTTCAAATATTGTTATCCATTTGAAATCATATTCTCATGCAACGCCGGCGTCGGTGGTGTAGTGGTAAGCGCGACTGATATTGGCACTCCAGCGGGTCTGGGTGCAATCGGTGGATTTTCTGAAGCGAAAACATCTGGTCACGTCTTCCTTCGGAAGGGAAGTAAAGCCGTTGGTCCCTAGCAAAGTAAAATAACAAACTGATATCAAATAAGTAACAAGTTTTGTTATCTCAGATATCCTTTTGAACTCACTTGTTATCGCAAAACAAATTTCGTTATCAACATTGACAAATTTTGTTATCATCTTTTATCAATTTTTAAAGACGATTTTTGACGAACGTTACTGAGTTCTACCAGCATGCTGACGAATGCTGAATATTTGGCTGTTTATTCAGCCTTAATGATAACACAATTAGTGATAAAACACTGATAATTTGATATTAGAACTTGTTAACAATTTGGTATAAAACTTTGTATATAATTTTTTCCGTGTAAAATGTGTGACTTCCACAGCAAGATGTCGCGACTAAGAGCACTCAAAATTCATCAATATTTGTCATTCAACACATACCTCCGTTCCGTGCCGCCACTGTACGTGTACGAGAATCATGGTACAGAAATCACATGTGTGTCAGTGGTATAACGAAAACAAACATTTTATCAGGAGCAAGAAGACATGCCTCCTTGGACCAGCTTGATCGGAGATATCGAAGTGATACATCAATAATGTCATGCTGTGAGCTGAGATTGTATGATTGTATGGAACAGACGGTTGCAGTCTTGATCATAATTGATGCATTGCGATGCTTGGTATTCGAATTGCATATAATTGAAAATTATAATAGCGATTCACGGAACATTGAGAGCAGCCGTAAGAACAAGATTAGACACACAGCCACTGTCAAATAATCCCGAGTTTCAATGAAGCCATCAGCCAAGTTTCAATTATTCCACCTTAAATTGAGATATCTAAGAAACGAGGAACCAGCACTCCTCTGAAGCTGCCCGCGGTTATGACCCATCCGATGATGTTTTCTACGCCTCTGCCCATGGAGACTTCTTCTAGCCTCGTTCATGCTTGGAATGCACCAGCACTACCGGGAGAGCTGGGTGAGAACCGGTAACCCGCACGACGCCAAAGGTTAATAGCAAAGGCAACAAAAGTCGGTGCTTGCATCACGATTCGCCCATCGCTGCTAGCTGGCTGCTCGGCACCAGGTGCAAATATTAATATGAATTTTATTGGAAAGCAATTTTCCCGACCATTCCCCATCGCCGCCGCCGCTGGTGAGATTCTGTTGATGATGATCGCCATGATGGTCAAATGTGGCATAGTTTTGTACCCGGCAAGCATGATCCTCCACTGAGCATGATACACATTTCGTCATGTTCAATGGGTTTCCCCATTTGTTACATGGTTAATCGATTCTCGTTCTTGTGGCTGTAATCTTCGTAGGAAGGCGTGATCAGGCGTTGAAATATGGCTCAGATTTACGTTTGTACAATTGAACGGATGAGCGCGTTTCCAAACCCAGCGGTGTAAATTTGTCACACCTGTTCCGTCGTTTGAAGAATTCTAGACATATTTAGGCTAAACGTGGACAAAATCAGATAAAGGCGAGAGGTGCCGCGAAGAATGTCTAATTAAGCCATAAAGCTGCACAAATTGAACAATCCAGCGAACAATTTTGAGCTTCCCGCACACGATTTCAACCTAATTCGCCCATTGGCTGCCAGCAACAAGCGTGTGAAAAGTGTACCGTTTGCCTTCAATTGTTGTTTAGCTGGCCATCCCTCCGCCCCTCCCTAGTCCAGAGTGTTGATCTTTCGAATGAGGACCAACTGAGACGAGGCTGAACCGAAAACCGTACAAATTACAATTAATCTGCCAAGTCATGAGACAGTTTACCAGCGCTCCCAGTCTTGGTCCCCGTGAGCTCGTTCGAAGTAATTTGGTGTACGACTAATGATCGCTCTTTAGGGTGGCATGTGAACGATTCGGTCTGAGTCTGAGTAGATCTGTGCGCCGCCGCGCAAGCGCCGCCGACGCCGACGATTTTCGACTAGGCCGTGCGCCGCTGCCAATTGGAGGCGCGCCGATAAAAATTTTCGACCGTATTTGCATCCCTTCAGTTAAGTTTATTAGCCCTTCAGAAACCTGCCTTTATTACTGATGACAAATTATGACATCGATGAAATGTGCAATCCAGAGGGTGTGCGTGTGAAACAGTGATCAGCTTTGTCGCTTCGTTCTAGAAACTTCAGTGTTTTCGTGTTTTTCGTGTTTCGACTTTTGGCAATTTCGCGTGTGAGTCTGAATTTAAAAATAATGAAATGTCCGCCATAAATGTCGAGAAAATTTCCATCGCAAGTGTACATATTGATACCACAAATAATGGTAATCGAACCAGCGATGTGTGGAAAAAAAATGGGTGCACTGAAACAGGTCAAAAATTGTTTTACACATCACCTGCTTCCTGACAAAGTGTTTTGCAATGTATGTCTAATCGAAGCAAAACAAATACTCAAAACTCCGATTGTCCTGAAATTAAAAACGGTTAAGGTAGCCTACCCCTTCGGGAATTTTGTCCAAGCATTTTGTTCTCATATAATTTCAAAGGGCTGAGATTGACGGAATTTTGACACGGAAAATAAAAAATCCAGCCACATTTAAAATGCACTGGGATTAAAATCCAGCGAAAACACATTCCGAGGTATGAGGCTACCAATAATTGAGAAATAAACTAAATTTTTCAGTGAACACTGGCAAATAAAACACAGCTATCTATCTATGCTGAGGTAATGTGTTAAATATGATTTGGCAAAGGTAACCTTTAAACTTTCATATTTTCTTCATATCTAACGAATCTGTAAATTTGTTTAATGTTATTTCATAATTTTGTCAAAAATAAAAGAAAATGTAATGTGCCATCCAGATAACGAGCTATATCACTTCATATAGACTAGCTTCATATCAATGTTCGTACATCTAGTTTTCACCGGAAATAATGCATCTGACGGCTCATATCAAGTGATATAGCTCGTAGTCTGAACGCTCGTAGTCTAAAACAAATAGAGATTATTTCCACAACTTGATAGCATTTTATTAGGCGTGAGAAAGTTCAAAAACCATCTTGAATGATCAGTGTAAATTAACAGTGATTGGACATACCAGATTTTTGCATTGAATAGCCAAGACTGTATAAATAAGGGGTGTTTATTGAATTTAATATATCGACAAAGATTCTCCATAAGGGCCTAACTGACAAACGTAAACAATGACATGTAAGCCTTCAATTCTACTTTAATAGGTGTACTCTTCTTCTTCGAAATGACCGTGGTGGATTGATTAGGCGAGTTTTCAATGACAAGAAACTTGCGGAAAAAGCTATGTTTACGTTTGTCAGTTAGGCCCTAACGAAAAATCTGTGCCTATATATCGACACTAATATCACCGAAAGACGAAATGGACAAAACATTTGTCGAATAAAACCATCGTCGGGAAAACAGTGTTTTTATTTGAACATGACAAATTCCGAATCAAATAATTTGGCTTACCACTGAGTTAACCGGTAAATCAATGCATAGTGGATACCTGATTGTAGTAATGTTGATAGTTCGGTTTATTTCACTGCTGTAATTTGAACTTTTTTTTATATTTGATTTATCTTTGGATCTTTAAGCTCCTGATCCATTGTTTATTTATTATGGTTTTGCCGGCGTCGGTGGTGTAGTTGTAAGCGTGACAGCTACTGGCACCCCAGTGGGTCTGGGTTCAATCCCAGTCGACGTCGGTGGTTTTTCTGAGGCGAAAACATAAAGCCGTTGGTCCCGGTTCATAGTCATGAGTCGTTAGGTAGGGTCCAGGTGGTGGGGTTGTCTCCCTGGCGTCGGTGATTGTCACTATGTGAGGAAATAGGCCGACGGAAAATAAATAAGTATAAAAAAAATATTTATTATGGTTTTGATGCTTTAAGTTTTTAATTTTTAGATAGGGGAAATGACGGCTTTGGCGGTTCTTTTTCTTTTTTTGTTAGGGTTTTGTTCAAAAAACCGATTGCGATTGCAAAAGAAAGTTGTGGCTGAGTTTCAAAATCTCAAATTTTTTAGATTTTTAGTATTTTGATTATTAGATTTTAAGATTTTTAGATTTTCAGATGCTTAGATATTTATATTTTAAGATTTTTAGACATTTAGATCCTTAGATTTTAAGATATTTAGATATTTGGATTGTAGATTTTAAGATTTTTAGATATTTGGATTTTCGGATTTTTAAGTTTGAGGATGTTTAGATTTGTAAATATTCCATTTTAAAAAATAGATATTAAGATTTTTGAATTTCAAGATTTTAAGTTTTTTAGGTTTTCAGATTTTAAGATTTTTTGGTTTTAAGATTTTGAGATTTTAAGATTCAAATTAGATATTCAGATTTTTAAATTTTAGAATTTTAAGATTTTGAGATGTTTAGATTTTCAGATTTTTGGACTTTAAGATTTTAAGATACATAGATTTTTAAAAATTTAGATTTTTAGATTTTTATGGTATAAGATTTTCCAAGTTTAAGATTTTTCGGCTTTTAGATTTTTTGATTTTTAGATTTCTAGGTGTTTTTGGTTTTAAGATTTTTAGGTTTTTAAATTTTAAAATATTTAGATTTTAAGATTTTTAAATATTTAGGTTTTTAAAATTTTTTGATATTAAAATATTTAGATTTTAAGATTTTCAGATTTTTTGATATTTAGATTTTATGATTTGCAGATTTTTAGATATTTAGATTTTTGATTCTATAGGTTTTTGGTTTTTAGATTTTTTTGATTTTTTAGATTTTTAGATTTTTAGATTTCAGATTTTAAGATTTTAAGATTCTTAGATATTTAAATTTCCGGATTTTTAAGTTCGAGGATTTTTAGACTTGTAAACATTCTATTTAAAAAATAGATATTTAGATTTTAGAATTCTAAGATTATAAGTTTTTTAGGTTTTAAGATATTTAGATTTTTTGGTTTTAAGATTTTGAGATTTTGAGATTTAAATTAGATATTAAGATTTTTAAAGTTAAGGATTTTAAGATTTTGAGAAGTTTAGATTTTCAGATTTTTGGACTTTAAGATTTTAAGATTCATTTTAAATTTTAAAAAATTTAGAATTTTAGATTTTTAGGTTATTATATTTTTCGAGTTTTAGATTTTTCGAGTTTTAGATTTTTTGAGTTTTAGATTTCTAGGTGTTTCGGTTTTAAGATTTTTAGGTTTTTAAATTTTTATATATTAAGATTTTTAGATTTTGAGATATTTAGGTTTTTAAAATTATGCATATTTAGATTTTAAAATTCACAGTTTTTTTGATATTTACATTTTTAGATGTGTAGATTTTTAGATATTTAGATTTATAGATCTTTAGATTTATTGATAAATTTTTAGATTTTTTAGATTTTTGGATTTTTAGATTTATAAGTTTGAGGATTTAAGATTTGTAATATTCTATTTAAAAAATAGATATTTAGATTTTTAAATTTTAAGATTTTAAGTTTTTTAGGTTTTCAGATTTTAAGATATTTTGGTTTTAAGATTTTGAGATTTTGACATTTAAATTAGATATTAAAATTTTTGAATTTTAAGATTTTAAGATTTTGAGATACTTAGATTTTCAGTTTTTTAGACTTCAAGATTTTTAGATTCATAGATTTTTTAAAAATTTAGATTTTTAAATTTTTAGGTTATTAGATATTGTGAGTTAAAGATTTTATGATTTTTAGATTTTAAGGTGTTTCGGTCTCAAAGTTTTTAAGTTTTTAAATTTTAATATATTAAGATTTTTAGATTTTTAGATATTTAGGTTTTTAAATTTTTAGATTTTGAGATATTAAGGTTTTTAGATTTTCAGATTTTTTAATATTTAGATTTTTAATGTGCACATTTTTAGATCTTTAGATTATTTGGTTTTAAGATTTTTAGATTTTTAGATTTTTGTATTTTTAGATTTTAAGATTTTAAGATTTTTAGATAATTGGATTTTCGGATTTTTAAGTTTAAGGATTTTTAGATTTGTAAATATTCTATTAAAAAACTAGATATTTAGATTTTTGAATTTTAAGATTTGAAGTTTTTTAGGTTTTTAGATTTTTTTGGTTTTAAGATTTTGAGATTTTGAGATTAAAATTAGATATTAAGATTTTTGAATTTTAGGATTTTAAGATTTTGAGATACTAAGATTTTCAGATTTTTAGACTTCAAGATTTTTAGATTCATAGATTTAAAAAAAAATCGATTTTAAGTTTTTTAGGTTATTAGATTTTTTGAGTTTAAGATTTTTTGATTTTTAGATTTCTTGGTGTTTTGGTTTTAAGATTTTTAGGTTTTTAAATTTATTAATATTTAGATATTTAGATTTTTAGATATTTAGGTTTTTAAAATTTTTAGATATTAAAATATTTAGATTTTAAGATTTTCAGATTTTTTGATATTTAGGTTTTTAGATTTGTAGATTTTAAGATATTTAGATTTGTAGATCTTAAGATCTTTTGGTTTTTAGATTTTTAGATATTTGGATTTTTAGATTTTTGGATTTTTAGATTTTAAGATTTTAAGATTTTTAGATATTTGGATTTTTGGATTTTTAAGTTTGAGGATTTTAAGATTTTTAGATATTCTATTTAAAAAAAATTGATATTTAGATTTTTGAATTTTAAGATTTTAAGTTTTTTAGGTTTTCAGATTTTTAGATTTTTTGGTTTTAAGATTTTGAGATTTTGAGATTTAAATTAGATATTAACATTTTTTAATTTTAGGATTTTAAGATTTTGAGATATTTAGATTCTCAGATTTTTAGACTTTTAAGATTTTTAGATTTTAAGATTTTTAGATTCATAGGAATTTAAAAATTTAGATTTTTAGATTTAAGGTTATAAGAGTTTTAGAGTTTTAGATTTTTTGATTTTTAGATTTCTAGGTGTTTCGGTTTTTAGATTTTTAGGTTTTTAAATTTTTAAATATTTAGATTTTTAGATTTTTAGGTTATTAGATTTTTCGAGTTTTAGATTTTTTTGATTTTTAGATTTCTAGGTGTTTCGGTTTTAAGATTTTTAGGTTTTTAAATTTTTAAATATTTAGATTTTTAGATTTTTAGATATTTTGGTTTTTAAATTTTAAGATATTAAAATATTTAGATTTTTAGATTTTCAGATTTTTTGATATTTAGATTTTTAGATTTTTAGATTTGTAGATTTTTAGGTATTAAGATTTTTAGATCTTTAGATTTTCTAGTTTTTAGATTTTTAAATTTTGGATTTTTAGATTTTTAGATTTTAAAATTTTAAGATTTTTAGATATTTGGATTTTCGGATTTTTAAGTTCGAGGATTTTTAGATCTGCAAATATTCTATTTAAAAAAATAGATATCTAAATTTTTGAATTTTAAGATTTTAAGTTTTTAAGGTTTTCAGATTTTTAGATTTTTTGGTTTTAAGATTTTGAGATTTAAATTAGATATTAAGATTATTAAATTTTAGGATTTTAAGATTTTGAGATGTTTTTTAATATTAGATTCATAGATTTTTGATTTTTAGATTCATAGATTTCTAAAAATTTAGATTTTTAGATTTTCAGGTTATTAGATTCTTTGAGTTTAAGATATTTCGAGTTTAAGATTTTTTGATTTTTAGATTTCTAGGTGTTTCAGTTTTAAGATCTTTAGGTTTTTAAATTTTTAAATATTTTGATTTTTAAATTTTTAGATGTTCAGGTTTTTATAATTTTTAAATTATAAGATATATAGATTTTAAGATTTTTAGATTTCTTGATATTTAGATTTTTAGATTCGTAGATTTTTAGATATTTTGATTCTTAGATCTTTAGATTTTTTGGTTTTGAGATTTTCAGATTTTAGATTTTAAGATTTTTGGATTTAAAGATTTTAAGATCTTTAGATATTTCGATTTTCGAATTTTTAAGTTTGAGGATTTTTAGATTTGTAAATATTCTATTTAAAAAACAAGATATTTAGATTTTTGAATTTTAAGATTCTAAGTTTTTGAGTTTGAGTTTGATTTTGAGTTTTTTGGTTTTAAGATTTTGAGATTTTGAGATTTACATTAGATATTATGATTTTTATATATCAGGATTTTAAGATTTTGAGATATTCAGATTTTCAGATTTTTAAAAATCTAGATTTTTAGATTTTTAGGTTATTAAATTTTTCGAGCTTAAGATTTTTTGATTTTTAGATTTCTAGGTGTTTCGGTTTTTAAATTTTTGAATATATTCTTTTTTAGATTTTTAGATATTTTGGTTTTTAAAATTTTTAGATATTAAGATATTTAGATTTTTAGATTTTCAGATTTTTTGATATTTAGATTTTTAGATTAGTAGATTTTTAGATATTTAGATTCTTAGATCTTTAGATCTTTTGGTTTTGAGATTTTCAGATATTTGGAATTTTTAAATTTTAAGATTTTAAGATTTTAAGATATTTGAATTTTCGGATGTTCGGATTTCTAAGTTTGAGGATTTTTAGATTTGTAAATATTCTATTAAAAAATTAGATATTTAGATTTTTGAATTTTTTAGAATTTTTTAAGTTTTTAGGTTTTCAGATTTTCAGATTTTGAGATTTTGAGATTTACATTAGATATTAAGATTTTTTAAATTTTAGGATTTTAAGATTTTGAGATATTTCAGATTTTTAGATTTTTAAAAATTTAGATTTTTAGATTTTTAGGTTATAAAATTTCCGAGTTTAAGATTTTTTGATATTTAGATTTCTAGGTTTTTTGGTTTTAAGATTTTTAGGTTTTGAAATTTTTAAATATTTAGATTTTTAGATTTTAAGATATTTTGGTTTTTAAATTTTTAGATATTTAGATTTTTAGATTTTTAGATTTTTAGATTTTTAGATTTTTATATTTTCTTATTTTTAGATTTGTAGAATTTTAGATTCATAAGTTTTTATAAATTTGAAATTTTTAAATTCTTAGATTTTTAGGTTGTTAGATTTTAAGATTTTTAGATATTAAGATTTTCCAAGTTTTTTTGATTTTTAGATTTTAAGATAAATAGATTTTTCAATTTTTAGATTTTGAAATGTTAAAATTTTTAGAATTTAAAAACTAAACTCTTAGCTTCAGGACAAAGAATCCCTACTGAGCCCTTGCGGTGCGTCAAGCCGGTCAGTTCAGCGCTAGGGTGTCCCACTTAGGGCCTGTGAAGAAACCATGTAGACTCATTTTTGAGAATCTCACACCATCCACGTAGACTTTTCTCCATACAATTTTTTTGAATTTTTGTATGGATCGTAGACTTTGGTCAAACCCCCCTGCCCTCCAGAAAAGTCTACGTGGTTTCTGAATAGCCCATTGCACATCAAAATGCAGAAAAATTAAAGACAGGCAGATTTTATCCATAGACCCACATTAGAGCACCTTCCCATATTTGCATAATAATGACAATTTTATTCTAGTTGGTAATTTCTTATATTTACGCTTCTGAAACTTGTTAAGTTTATTAATAAAGACATAAGCCGAATTGTGATGAACAAATTCTATAATGTTAAGTCTCATATATTTGTACACACACTGTTCCACGTCAATTCACCGACCTGAATCATATAACACTATGAATATCCGGGCTTTCTATCAAAATATAATGCTTGGAGTGATCATTTAGTCTTAACATTGCACGTGAAAGCCAATCAGTTAAAAGGTATAAGCATGAGGAAATGTTGAGGGGATCCACGCCGCCGACGCCGCCGCCAAGAACGACCTCGGCGTGGCGCGGCGCGCCGCCGTCGCCGTTTGAAAATACTGATATACCGCCGCTGCCGATTCAAAATAGATCGGCGCACAGGTCTAAGTCTGGGTAGGAGATGAGAATTTTGGAATGACACCCGGCCGCTTGATGGGAAGGATGTGTAGCACTTGCGAGAATATCGGCATTGTGGCATCTATCTCGTACGTCTGATGTAGGTTAGTCTGTGCCACAGGTGTAGAGGAATGGGTTCGCATCTGGCGATCTCGTGTGTGCATCTTAGGAGAATCTGCAGAACAGCTGTTGCTAAATGTGAATGGAATGATCTTTAAAAACTAATGGCTTCAAAGCATCGTAGTACGTGAAAATCGCTCAAAGCCATAATTAAACTGGATGGCGCGGTTATTATGGGTCTTTGTTGAGCTCATTTTCATGGATGTCATTTATTTGCTACAAGTAATTGAGTCAGAAGCGTAAATTCAATTCGAAACCATGAACAAAAACAAAGTGCACTGCGAAGCTTTTAACGTTTCTGTGGCGAACGTTTGCCGGCTCTCAACTAAGTGTGTTCCAGATGCACTTCCATAGTTTTTAATTGACAGCAACGAGGCTAAGGTGAGAAAACTTCCATCCCGATAGATCTTCTCGACCGTACCGGAAATCAAACCCACTGTCTTCAGCAGCTAGGGGTAATACCGTGCCTCTACCTCTCGAAGGCTGAGGCCCAAATTAGTTCAGAAGACGTGTGAGTGAGGATTTTTTTTCTTTTGATAATACGCAGCATACCCCAAAACATGGTTCAATAGCTCAATTACAAAGAGCGATAATGATAGGCTTCCGTGCCCAGTGGCATCGCAACACCTTGATGAGGCGACGTAAACAAATCGCATCGACGCCAATTTCAAATTCAGCTCTAATCTGATCGGCTGGGTTTCGAGTTTTTGCTTCTCGAACTTATTGCTTCTCAGCCTTCTGAAGCCTTCATATGAGAGAAGAGCATCAAGATAAAGGATCCCTAGCCACACATCCGAGCACGTGCGCAGCAAAAACTGATCTCAATTGTTGCGTTTGCTGTTTTTGTGTGATCGATCAGGTGCCAGAGCGATCTCAACTGAGTGTGGCAAAAGGAAGAAACCTTCAAAACGCTTCTAACCACCTTCGTACCGAGCCGAGAGGTGAGGAGATCTCCAGTAAACGGTGTTTGCCATTGCAAACGTGTGAAAATTATTGCAGAATGAATTAGTTATTGGCATTTTCCAGCCTCAATTCAATTCGATGTGAGGGTAATTGAGTCACTAATTGTGAAACGAAGTGGTCTTGCTTTGATGAGCTGAGCTCGTTTTTTTTTGCGGTGGAAAAAAAACATCCAGCTCAAGTAAGTTTGATCCATCTTCATCTAGGTGGTCGTACTCACGATCTGGGTCTGGACATGGCTCAATCAGCATCAGTTCCATCACTGGACGTATTGAATTGAACTAGAAAAAAAAAACTGGAAACAATCAAAAGGGCTACCAAGCAAACAATTTCTATTGTGTATCGTTCGAGGCGATCTGTTTTTCTCGTTATTGCTGCTTGTAATTCATTGAAGCGTTGATACGGCGCTTGGTATTGCATCTGCTAATACTTTAGATTAAGATTGAATTGCCGAAGGGCTTACGGCGTGAATCAATTGAACAATAATGATGAAGATGCTGCCGCGTGGCTACTGGTATCGTGAAGGTGGTCACATTAAAGGGCACGCCGTACAGAAAGGCACATGGCGTTTCGGCGTGGAAAAATCAGTTATTCATTTATGCACGATATTTATCGGCTTCGATGGCAAATAACAATCATTTGCGATTCTGAATAGAATTCCTAGTGAACGAGACATTTAATTTGTCTTGGCGAATGATACCATCTCAACAATGGGACTAGCTCGCATGTAAATACACACGAAGCAGTGATCTGATTTGAATGAGAAAATGAAAACAAAAATTACGATGTTCAGATAGCCATGGTGAAACATTTGCATAAATGTTTCAGAATTAGTCAAAATTTACCTTATTCTTCTTTTTTGTAACATTTTCAAGCCTACTTGTTAGTATACCGAAAGCACATTTATAGTCAATTGATCTTGATTGTTCCAACTTAATTGTAATTTAAAATTAAATCTAAAATCAAAACGACATATGAAAATCAATTTGCTCCGCTCTTCGGTCTAAGGGGAGTACCATTAATTATGTCACGCTGTAAGGAGGGAGGTGGGTTTGGGAAAACGTGAGGATCCATACAAAAAAAAAGTGAAGATCCTACAAAAAAAAACGTGACAAGGGGGAGGGGATATAAAACTCACTTTTTGCGTTAAATAATTAATGGACTTTCTCTAATGTGATTTTTTCAACGGTTTTACTATAACTGCACGGAGCAGTCAAAATCACTTCTTCTACACGTAAATGAGCTGAAAATAAAGACAACCTTAACGAGCATGAGCATGACCAAGAGTACGAATAACCGTCCGAGGTTGCTACTCCCTTGTTGCCAGATCAGCTGTTATTACTCAGAGAACCAAAAGATAATGCTTGGGACTAACATACATCTTCAATGTGTAAATACTGATGATCCCAAACTAAGGCAATACCGGCGCCGACCCCGTCCGAATGCAGGTCAAGTAAGGAAAGGGTAGGAATATGTTGAAGTGATACTCACTTTATACGAAGCCGCGGAGTCCACTGCACTTCCACGAGAAATCACTGGGACTCTGGATAACAGGATTAGGTAGCAGCAGGGTTGGCTTTCGTCAGGCATAACAAATGTACCGCTTCACGACAGTATTGCGTTAACTGTCGAGCGTTTCCAGGCGAAATTACCTGGAAATGTGGAAAATTATTTTCGATATCTTGTTATTCGAATTAAAATTTTGCATACGCGTTTGGCTTAGGAGACTGAGCCTTTTTCTTGCTAACATAGATTTTTGTGACTCAAGAGTCAGTTTTCAAAAGGGCGTAAACATTTTGAATAGCACTTCAATTAAAATTTTTTAGCTTGAAAACCTCTGGTTGTACAAAAAAACTGTCCAAAAACAAGTTGTGACCCTATGTGTGAAGGTTGTGGAAAAAATATACACTGAAAAAAAAATTCGACAATTAACGTGAAAATTGATGTATCTCAATTTTTTTTAATTTGTCTTATTTTTTGACTGTGAAAACTTGAAGTTATTACGCAAATTCTAGTGATGATTCTAAGATGAAGAAATGTCAGGAAAAAAAGTATCTAGAACATCAACTTTCGGGATGTAATGTTAGCCTAAATCCTTGATTCGGCCTGTGTACCAAATATGTGATTATTTCTTCGATAATCAACAAAACCATGTTGCTATCAGCATGTTCGATTTATTTCAAAGCAATTGAGACATAATCAATCAATTTATAGTAGTTCACTTCCGCGTAGTTTTCTATTTCCTTGACTTTTTAGACATCATGACTTTACTGGTTAAGCTAAACAGATTATCTATACGATCTTCAAATGATCTTAATTTGCCAAAATTGAACCTATAAACCGAATAATGCAGCCAAGATGTACAGAATATAGTTACATGTTATAAACTTACAGGTCACATTAGTAAAATAACAATGATTTAACAAACAAACGGTGGACCCAATGTTAGGGACATATTTTTTTCTATGTTCCCAAATATGGCCTGTTGTATGAAAAGCGTAGTAAAAATGTTGTTATTGGTAACATTTACAATACAAATGTCTGAGTTCCGGTTAAATGTTGTTCATTTGGTTCATTTTAACACACATTAAAGGAACAAAATCTGTGTAGATTGAATTATAATGTTTTGATTGTCGAATGAAGATCAGGAAGAAACCCGTACGAAGATTGCATTTTATAGAAAATCAATCGAATGGGACGAACTTGCATCCATGATTAGACCCAATTTGGTACCCATAGACCAACATTACATCCATATCCCTCGAAAGTTTCTGACTTTATAGAACGAGTTGTGTAGCTTTTCGTGATACATTTTACCAGACGGCTTATTAAACATATCTTAGGAAGTGTATAGCTAGTTAAATTTTGTTTCCAGCTCAAATACTTTATAATTTACAATGAAAAATGTTTTCGATTGTTGCATATTAGGCTGAGTTAAGGGACACATACCCTAATATTATTTTTGAAGTATATAAAAAAAATCAGATCCGCATAATGCAGTTCCGCACCTCTGTAAGAACATCCGTTCTCGAGATATTTACGATTTAATTTTATCATACTCGAATAGTTTTCAAAAACACAACCTTTTCATAAGTTTTTCTAGATTCTTCAACATTAAGAGTTAGTTTTTCGAAATGTATGTAGTTTATGGTTTCAATTCATATAGCATTGAACCCAGTTAAATTAATTTTTGAACTGAACGAATGTTCTGGGCTTACCTGAAAACTCCTCGAGTACAAATCAAATTAAATATTCAATAAAGTTGTTGATAAAATGGTTATTTGAAGTCTGTGCCTTAAATAAAGGCGGACAGATGACATTGGATTCATTTATTACTGTTTGGTTCTAGAAATTTTAGAAAAAAAGGAGATATCTAGAAGTTCCTTTTCTCAATTGGAACTAACAATTTTTTGGTGAACCATAGCCGAGAATGCATTGCAAATTGTTTGCAAATATTTGTGAAATATTAATCAAGAAAACCAACTTTTCAATATCTCTACAAATTGGTTATCAAATTGGATATCTTGGACTTTATTCGCGAGGAATTTGTGTTACATAATTGCATACATTTTTTTAACCATTAACAGATGTTTTCTAACGGAAATCCATCCATTTGCTGTAAGATATACAAATGTAAGCAGTGATTTGATGTAAGTTTATGCAACCATATTCAATGAGGTTTATTAAATCAAATAAAATAAACCTTAGAATTTCAGTATATTATAGATTATATAGTCAAAAGCTCTCAAGATTTACAAGTACAATCAAACAACTATGGCAAATAAAATGTGTACTCAAATGTTGCATATGACGAAATCTTAATGTTGATTCCTTTGGGAACGTCCATTAATTATGTCACGCTAAAAGTGACTTTTTATATCTCACATCACACCCCCTTCCCCCCCATACCCTTTTCACGTTTTTTGCATGGACCATCAATTTTTTTGTTTGGATTGTCACGTTTTCCCTAATTCCCCCTTCCCCCTCCTACTGCGGGACATAATTAATGGACCTTCCCTTTACACTTATGGTTCTTAATCTTTGCAATCAATTTATTATGAAAGAAAACATTTTGTACAAAGTTTATCTAAAAATACAAGTTATTTTTCGCACTAATTAACTTTATGAAATCTCAGTTTGGCACTAATGGAGGTTTCAATGTAATTATTTGATTTCTGCACTTATCGTGTATATATTTTTTTCGAATTTACTGCAATTCCACTTTTAATCTGGAAATTGAAAACATCATTATTTACAAGTTATTATCATTATGTTGATGTTATTTAAAATACCATGCATCCATAGAAGAAAGTTCGTGTTCATCGAACCATCATCACCATCGAGGCAACAAAAATAGTGTGTGCCCCATGACAATAAAGGGTGTCCACGATGAAATTGCCTCACAAAAACTTGATTCGCAAAATTCGAGTTTTCATCCGATTGCCATCAAATTTTCAGGGATTGAGAAATAACTATTAAACTTCATTTTACCATTTTACTCGTATTTTATTTACAGTCCATACGCAAATGCCCGCACCTTGGCCTTAACCCCGGCCATAAGATTCTGCACAACCTGTGAATCAACCGTTTTTTGCATGTAAACCCATACTTTCTTCAGTTTCTCGACTGTCTTCACTACCTTAGGTCGTTTAAGAAGGTGCTGCTTCATAATTGCCCAGTACTTCTCGATGGGGCGGAGCTCCGGAGTGTTGGGAGGGTTGAACATTTTCGGCACGAACTTGACCTTATTGTCCGCATACCACTTCAGCACGTCCTTGGAGTAGTGGCATGAGGCCAAATCCGGCCAGAAGATTGTTGGGACGTTGTGGGCCTTCAGGAGAGGAAGCAGCCGCTTCTGGAGGCACTCTTTTATGTACACCTGTCCGTTCATCGTGTCCTGGGTCACGAAAGGTGCACTCCGCTTCCGGCACGTGCAGATGGCTTGCCAAACCAGGAATTTCTTCGCAAATTTGGACATCTTCTGAGTGCGGACATGCTCCGGAACGCTGAACTTATCCTTGGCCGTGAAAAACAGGTTGCCGGGGATCTGTTTGAAGTCGGCCTTCACATATGTTTCGTCGTCCATGATGCAGCATTCAACTTTCGTCAGCATGTTGAGGTACAACTTCCTGGCACGGGTTTTGGCGGACTTGTTCTGCTTCTCGTCACGATTAGGGGCCTTTTGTACCTTGAACGTTCGAAGCCCAGCCTTAGTTTTGGCCTTCTGGACAAAACTTCGCCTTAGGTGCAGCTTCTTAGCCACATCCCGAACGGAGGCGTTCGGATTTCGGTTGAAGGCCCCAACTACGCGGTTGTGATTTTTGGTGTTGTACGGAATACTTTTTCCTTCACTTCTGGGCTTCCGATCGGTGGTCAACCGTTCCTCGAACCGCTTAACCACTCGCGACACCGTGGAATTCGCGATTCCCAACGTTTTAGCGATGGAACGATGCGAGAAATCCTTGTTCTCGTGCTGAATGCGCAAGATTTTGTCACACACGAGCTGTTCATTTGACTCCATTTCCGCGAGTTTTGATCACAGGACTTTAAAACTTGCAGAATGTAAATAATGTAAACTATGAACTAAATCCACCCAAATTTTCATAAAATTCTACCCAACGGTTAAAAAGTTAGAGCAATTTCATAGTGTGGCAATTTCATCGTGGACACCCTTTAATAGAACAATAAACATTGAACCGGACCAAATATCCGTAATAGCTCCGTTGTAATAACTTACACAATTACTCAGTAAAAAGTTAACAGAGTAGCTGTTCAAAGAGCAGCATTCGATGTGTGTAATTTTCTCTTGAAATCTGTTAGTTTTGCAGCACACTTGTAAAGTGCAAGTACCAAATAGAAAACATTCATACCTATACAAAATCAAGGAATTTGGTGAGCCTCCGTACAGTATAAATGGCGTTCTTACATCGTCCCCCTTTCTCGCGTTGTATTTTCCGGTATCGATTGCTCTTGATTGAAAAGACCCTATTCTAACTTTGTTTGAAATTCATGAGAATGTGACATACATTACACACCTTTCATAACAAAATGTTAAAACCGGAAGAAGCCAAAGCAAATCAGCAATTTGGGGATCATTATGAAGATGTTTTTTTTTTCTCAAAATAATACCCAAATTAATTTTTTTCGAAACACTGTTGGTTTTAAAGGCATTTAACGAATGATTACATATACACAATCAAATTTCAATTTCGGAACACTTTGGGCATTAAGGGGTGATTGTTAGCCTTTCATCAACATCAGAATGGATTTCTGGCAAAAAAGCCAACCAGTATTTTGGGTGCAACGAAGCTGCTAGGATGGAGAAATGTCAGGGAAAAAATTGTAAAACATCAACTTTCGGTGTATTTCTTAAAAATTTTAATTTTTGCATGAATAAACATATATTGATTGTATAATCTTATTTTTGAAATATTGACTAATATTGATAAAATGACCTTCGTAAGAGCATCAGTTCTCGAGATATTTGCGATTTAATTTTATCATACTCTAATTGTTTTCAAAAATACGACCTTTTTATAAGTTTTTCTAGACTCTCCAACAACAAGAGTTGGTTTTTGAAATGTATAATAAATTTTACTCTCTTTGACCGCAAGATGATTGAAGGAACAGATCAAATACAACAGATTATAAACTACAGGGGATGATCAAAAAGGAGAAGACTAGCAAAATTTTGTCCAGATTCAAAGTAATACAGTTCGGTGAATAATAAACCGTTTTTGATGAAACTAGAAGCGTTTGACGGGGAATTTATTCTTGTTTAAGCATGTTTATTCAAAATTTGATTTGATTTCCAGACACCGGAGATAGCACGGATACTTTGAGGTTATGTCAAATGTGCTAATTTTCTGCAGCTCGTTATTTTTTATGTTACTTGAAAATCGGAAATATTATATTTTTCTCAGAAATTAAAATTTATCACAAGTCTGTCACTGGTTGAAGATCGTGAATCGGCCCATAAACAACCGAGATATGGCCATTTCCGTAAAATGTAGTTTTTTACCCAATTGCTTGACACTTCTTATGTTGAAAAACTTTTTTTTTAATTTATCTGTAACTCTGCGTACCCTTAACCAAATTAGATGCAACTTTTTCCATACGATTAAAAATTTATCCTAGTTTTTGGAAGAGTAGCGGACATTTCGTTATTTTCCGCAGCTCCGGATTCATTATCGGGAATCGTGAAGGAAGTACCCTACCAGTGTAATGGCCAGAGTTAGAACTGTATCAAACCTGGCTTGCGACATATCAAACTTCATGATTTTACAAAACAATTCCACTGGTGGTCAACCTGAGAGTATTGGCCATAACCTCAAAGTATCCGTGATATCTCCAGTGCTCGGAAGTCAAATCAAATTTTGATTAAACATGCTGAAACAAGAATAAATTCCTCGTCGAACGTTTCTAGTTTCATCAAAATCGATTAATTATTCACCAAACTGTATCACTTTGAATCTGGACAAAATTTTGATAGTCTTCTCCTTTTTGATCATCCCCTGTATGTAGGATGCATAGTGCTACTGTTCGCCTTGTTCTCACACGTGAACATGCCGGGTACATAACTACCAAATCGCATACTTTTCCCGTTGAAAGTTATGTCCTTGGCCTACTTTAATAATTTATTTCAAAATGGAATTCAATAAGATGGAGTGTTGCAAACCCTTTCCTTAAACACGGTGCTCGGTAAAGCTTCGTAAATTAAACGAAAACATTATTCAAGGGCTAATATTAATGAACTGCCGAGTTTCTTAATGTTTTAAAATGTAAAAACAATCTTTGTACTTAGGTATGCGCATAAGAAATTGGAAAAACAAGTTAACTAACAAATACGGAAAGATTTTTTCAATCATTTTCCCCTATTTCACATGCTGTTTATAAAATCGTCTTGCTGGCTAAAAGTGAGTTGTGGGAAACTAAACGCATATTTCGAAAAAGGTATTTTTGTTTTGCTGGAGAACCACGAATAATTTATGAAAAGGCCGTATTTTCTGCTGGAAATATATTGCAACATCGAAACACGTTTATTTTGGCAAAGAGTTGAGATTTTAAAAATGCTTTGAAAGTTGACTTAAGAGACATTTTTTCACTTCAGATCTCTCCACCTTGGAGTTTTCTTCAAAACGAAAGTTAGAGCTTCAAGTTTTTACACACAATGAATAGAATATACACAGATAAATAGAAACATTGAATTTTCTGCGTTATCTAATGCACATAAAGGGAATGCTAGATTTGGCGGAAAATAATGGGATTTTTCATGTAAATTTAAGCCAGATAACGCCTGAATCAAGCCTGTTGTATGAAAGATTGCAAACAATATCGTTGTTTACGTTCCTTTGGCTTGGAATTACACGAGGGGAAATTTTCCGCGCTTGTTAAAATTGATTATTTTTTTCTGTGTACAATAAAAAGCAAAGTAGGCAAACGAAAATTTTAAAAATGCTGTTTGAACCATTTTACCCCATATATTTTGAACTGTTTATTAAATCGTCTTGCTGTCAAAGAGAGAGGTGTAGGAAACTTAACAAATATTTAGAAAAACGTTTAAAGGTTGCTGGAGAAACGTGAACAAATTATGAAAAGGTCGTATATTCGAAAAATATTCGAATATGATAAAATTAAGTCGGAAATATCTCCAGAACGGATGCTCTTCCAAAGATTATCATTATCATTATTTTTTTTCACAACCTTCACACATAGGGCCACAACTTGTTCTTGGACAGTTTTTTTTGTAAAACCAAAAGTTTTTGAGCTACAAATTATTAATTGAAGTACGCCTTTTTTAAAACTGCCTCTTGAGTCAGACTTTTTTTTTGGCATCAGTGAAAAAAAATTATTTTCGTGGATGGAACGTGTTTACAAATTTTCAATTAAATCGGAGACACTCGAAGTTGGTCGGTAGATCATTTTGGCTGGAAACGGTCTGTCGCCTTCTCAACGACAGCCCACTTCTCATGTACTTCGTGAGACTGCCAATACGATGTTGACATTGAGTTTGATGTTTTACTCCGGTTTCTCATTTCGCGTCTTCGTGTTATGCCGAAGAAATTTCGGTAATTAATGAGTACTGTGCTAGCATGAGGTATACACCTCATTGCTGTGCTAGATTTTTCATTAGTAAGCTTTCTGCATTCGTCAGCCGATCGCTGATGTGTTTAGGACTCACCAAACTGCAGCGTTTTTGTTTTGCCACCAATTGAAATCGCCGCGGGATTTTTCTGCGGTGGCGACAAAAACAAACGCTGCAGTTTGGGAACGCCTTAAAATAAATTTCTGACGATTTCTTAAACAATTCCGAAATGGATAATAACTATAAACTTGATCGAAATGGATAACAAGTCAACAGATTTTTAAAAAATCATTTTTAAGAGGTGAGTGTATGTGTGTGGATGTTTGGTTTCTTCTCACGTCTGGGCATTCCCTGTGATGAATGTTTTGTTCTTTTTTCAGTGCTGAAAGTCGAATACCTGCAACTAGAAATGAGAAGAAAAATTAGTATTTGCCATTTAATTCCAACAACTTTTGCTTATCTTGACAGATATGCGTATTTCGTCTACAATGTGCAGACTTCTTCAGTGTCGTGTACTAGTTGAGTATTTGGTACACGACACTGAAGAAGTCTGCACATTGTAGACGAAATACGCATATCTGTCAAGATAAGCAAAAGTTGTTGGAATAAAATAGCAAATACTAGTTTTTCTTCTCATTTCTAGGATTTTTACGTTAAGAGATATGCAGAACAACTTGTGAAATGTGAATATTAGCTTTGGTAAACAAACCATCGTAAGCCAGTTTCTTGCCAATTGCTTGGAGAAACGGGCCTACAAATGTTTGTTATCAAAATATTTTGCGCCAATTTCAGATGTTGTGTAAGATATTCCCGAAATATAATCTCAAACGACCCAAACCCATTCTTGTTCGCTTTAGCGCCACACGGGGTAGACCAAGACGGAAACATATGCAGTTTCAATCCCGATGCCTTGTATGAAAAGACATCAGGCTGGCGTCTCCCACAATTAATTCAAAAATATGGAATTCTAAGCTCAGGAAAAAATATGTAGTCTTGTAATACATACATATTGCAAACAACGGTCACTGCAGTTATACAACATAATTTGCATTTCCTAATCTATCCCAACCCATCCCTAATGCACGCACTTTGCTATTGAATAATAACGCCAGCCTCCTACCTTAGATAAATAAGTTGGTGCTATGAAAATCATTGCATACGACATGGTAATAGAGAGCAAGTGTTAAAATCGACAAAATTAACTAGTAGTAGTTTATGAGATTCCTACGTATACTTTTCTCAGTGTTTAACACGTTATGCTTAACGTGCAAAACCTGAAAACCTGATAATTGCCAACTCCATCTACCACGGCCAGTGGGTCATATAATTTTCCAACAGAAAGTGTAACAACTTCTATAGGCGTTTTCTCATAACTGGGGCGAGAAATTTTCGCGCAATGCAACCTGACAGAACGCGCTATTTTTCCGGTCGCTGCGGCTTCCTTGTTTCGGTTTCCTCCTGATGCTGCCTTCCTGGAAGTCGTCAGACGTTCTCCGAACACATTCGTCATGGTTGATTTGGCAATATTAGGATGAGAAAACACACCTTATGTTAACGGTAATTTTGAATTGAATGAAGTTTTTCAAATTCTTTTGGCTGCAACTTTTTGTTTAAATATTTCTGTACGTCATAGCATCGAAAAAAAAACTTAGTTTCTAGTTGACTTTCAAAATGCGTGGTCTTACTAAGGAGCAGAGAAAAGGTATTGTTCACAAATGATACACTGTGAGTGGAATCTCTTGTGCTGTGTGTGTGTGTGTGTGTGTGTGTGTGTGTGTGTGTGTGTGTATGTGTGTGTGTGCGTTACAAATAATGTCACATCGGTTTCTCAGCCATCTGTGAACCGATTTCAGTTCTGTTGACGGCAAATGGAAGCTACAACATTCCCATAGAACGCTATTGATTTTTTTTCATTCGGACATTTCGTTACGAAGATATGAACGAAACAGTACTTGAAGGCCTATTATAATAGTAATCAAACAGTTTAGTCTCCGATTACATACTGAGCTATTTGTGTACCGATTTGTTGGCGTGGCGATTTGTTGGCATCCATGTTGGCGTGGGAACAATTTGAATTTTGCTTATGCGGGTGCTAAGTTTTGATACGTTGCTCGTTTTGCTTCGACGCCATTTTGACAACTGAATAGAACATGGTAAAAACATAATAGTTTCAACATTCCGTACGCATACAGCTACAAAATGAGGGGTGAATAGTTTTGAAAATGCACGATTAAAAAACTACGCCATAGTTGAGCCGACCAAGTTTAGACCGTGCCATCCTTCACAGAACAGAAAAAAATAATATATTTTAACAAGCACATAAAATTTCTCCTCTTTTTAGCTAAGCCAAAGGAGGTGTAAACCTTGGTGTAAACAACGAAATTGTTTGCAATTTTTTATGCGCCATGCAACAATGTTGGCATTATTCCATACAATAGGCTAGGTTCAGGCGTTATCTGGCTTAATTTTTTGCATGAAATATCCCATCATTTTCTGCCAAATCTAGCATTCCATTTATGTGCATTAGGTAACGCAGAAAATTCAATGTTTCTTTTTATCTGTGCACTCTACATCCATAGCCATAGCCAAAATAAAAACCGTTTCCCGCTGTACGCCACTTCATACTTACTGACAACAACCAAATAAAATAACTTATTCCAATATTACGATACCACTAACATTCAAACACTTCCAAACCCGATCATTAGTTGCGTTAGCATGTTTTGGCTCGATTAGCAGCCATTTCTTAAAATTGAGGAAGTTATTATTCAGTTTTCACGATTTTTTCGCAATTCATTTGGATATCCGAGATCGTGTCATGCTGTTGTTGTACGCTTTTATTTCCAAATCGAATCATGATGATGTTGTTCCATTGTTTGCGCCCACCTGCCCCGGCAGATTCTTTGCTAAATTATCGGTTAAGCACACGGTTTCATGGCACAGGGTGCTGGCTGGTGCTGACGTTCCCCGAAATAATTATGTTGTGATCATATCCTTCAACGTCCAACCATAAATCACCCTACCAGCTCAAACAAAGTGCGATCCATCGGACACGTTAGATGAATTTATGATTAATTGGGCCTATTGGTCACGATTTGGCTCAACTGCACTCGTTCGATCCATCGTGAAGAGCTTGGTTGCACTTCCAAGTGCAAAAACGATCCTCTCTTTTGAACTCCGCAAGTCCCTGAAGATGATGGATCCAATTTTCGTCTATTCATTTCACGTCTGTTCGCGATTTTCTTCTCAGCTGTCCAGAAAGTGAACGGTCCATACCGAGGTCTTGCCGCCAACCACTTCGGCGAGCTTCGACGAGGGCCGAAGATCACCCCCGTCGCTTGTGTCGCTGTTCTCCATGATCATTGAACAACAATAAATGAGTTGCGGGAGGTAATCGCTTCCATTTTGATGGACTCTGTGTGATCCGTTGTTGATGATGATGATGATCATCGGCGACGACTAAGAAGCTGTTGACCCTTGGGGGCAAACAAATAAATACCACTCGAATGCCGCCACCGCGTGGAAGGAGATTATCCAAATCTTGTGCGCGCATCTGTCAGCACCATTAATTGCAATATAATAAGATAGCGAAGCAAAGTAAAAAAAAGGCAATGAATCTGGGATAGTTGCCTTGCCTTGCCACCTTGGTCGATAATGGTGACCTTTGCATTGGCGCTTCGGAAGAACTTTGAGCACGCTCCTGAATTGGAAAGGAGCATATCAAATTGTAGATTTCGCAAAAAAAAAACACCAAGATGCTCTCAATGTCAGATCTTGACATTGTTGTGTGAATGGGGTGGGAACTTTTGGAGCGGGTTTTGTTTGCCGAAAATGGAAGCGGACTTTGTAGATAAAATTGGTTTTCCATTTTTAAGTACATCCGTCGAATGTTTTTTTTTCTAATCATTTATTTGTACAGGGTCCGTCGTATGTTTGCAATATTACTCTTTTGTTGTGAAGTATTTGGATGTCATCTATTCAGCTTGTTGTTTTTTCTTAAATTTAATTTTTATATTCGTTTTGTCAATCTAATTCAGTGACATTTCTATAGCAATTGAAATGCACATTGCATAACCTACTCACTTAGAAATTATGAATTTTACAGGAGACGTAATTAATGATTTGTAAAGAGTTCGGGAACGTAAAGAAAGATTTCGTATAAAATCATGTCTCCTGAAACTGACACATACGCAATTCGACGAAAAATGTGTTTGATTGAATTTATTTTCTTATCTCTTTGAGCTCATTCTTATGTGCGAAAGAACGCTTGCATGTGTAGTTCTCAGAGGACAGAAATTTACATGGCATTTTGGTAGTGTGTAAGTCAAACATATCAAAATCTTATTACGTTTAGTTCTTATTTCTGATTACTCGTGGTTTACTCCAGGTGAGTAAAAAACTGTGCAAACTCCAATCTTCCAAACATGCGTTTATATACATGCACAGCATAATTTCAGACCTACAGCCTTAAGGACATACGGGATTAAATCCCTATCACTTCGAAGTTTTCTGAGCACAAACCCCAAAAACTTTTAGGATTTCAGGCGTGAAATTTTCAAGAATCATGTGCTCCACTCCAATTTGAGCGTTGTTTGTTTTGGTTTGATTTGTGATTTCTAGTATTAATATTTGTGAAGTGATAAATACATTATATGGAACAAGGACTTTTTCCAGTTTCACCTTAACATACACAAAAAAAAAAATCACATAATCAGTGGAAAATATCCACTAGAAATTCACCTTTCTTTCATATGATTCCGGAAATGGAAAATGCTTTGCAAAATCAAGTGAATCTTATGTGTCCAGTAAAATGTACAAGATTAGTCAAGTAAAATTTCTTTTCCATGTTATATTCCTGTAAAAGTCACTTATTTTAGTATTTGAGAATATCTACATGTGTTTCTAATAATAGCTAAGTGAAATATTATTTCAGTGTATGTGAATGACGACATTGACACTGGTGGAAATTAATACAAGGACAGTTGAATTTACATACGGAAACAGAAAATTGTAGAAAAATCAAAACTACTTATGTGTATATGAGTTATGAGTTTTATAAAAAATATCAGGTGTGTCTCTGGTGTTGGATGCAAAAATAACATTGTAAAAATTTCGTTGGGGAATAATAAGAACAAGATGTATAACAAGATAGTTTTGCAAATTTGTGAATCAATGAAAGCTTTGGAAGCGTTAGTAAAAAAAATATTTAATTTGATTAGATCTTGGTGAGCATTAGGTAAGTGCAAACATTTCAATCCCTTTCAAAGATTATTCTCGAAAAAATGCTCCAGGCAAAAGTTAGAAAATGATTTTACGTCGGATACTGTTGAAACTTTCAGGAAATACATAAAATAATTTAAGCTATGTATTTGCAAATTTGTTTTATTCAACCTAAGCTAAAGACTGTATTCGATGAAATTTGGACACACAAAATAGGTCACCAAAAATTTTCCTTGGGCCCGATTCTTTTCAAACTTTCTGAAAATAAAGTACTACTAAATGGTTAAGTTTTGACATCATTGGATTATTGAACCTCTTCTCCCAACCTAAATGCCCGCACCTTTGCCTTGACCCTTTCTTCAAATTTTGGCAATGATAGGACCGACTTGCTTACTGACTCTTAACCACACTTGTCTTTAGTTCAGAGTCATTTCTATCAGTTTCGAGTTTTAATGAGCTTCCTTATGTTGCCCAAATTTTTCAATTGGGCGAAGCTCCGGACGTGTTTGGAGGTTTGACGTCTTTGCTACAAAAACTACATTAATATCTTTGAACCAGTCTAAGACGGGCCGGGCATAGTGGCAAGATGCCGTCGGCCAAAACAGTGTCGGGCCATCGTGAGATCTCAAGAAGGGCAGACGTCGTTTTTGGAGGCATTCGTCCTTGTAGATTTGTCCTTTGCTGGGACCGTCAGGTGATGAAGGGCTGACTCATTTTGCCACATCCGGAGATCGCTTGCCAGACAAGGAATTTTTTGGCGAATTTCGACAGTTTCTTCTTCCGTACACTCTCCGGAACGGCCAACTTAGAGGTGGCGACGTGGTGTTCCTATCCTGACATTTGTTTGGTGTCGGCTTTAATGTAACTCTCATCGTCCATCACAATGCAGAACGGTTTTGTGAGCCACTCCCTGTACAGTTTTCTTGCACGAGTTTTGGCCACCGAGTTCTGTTTATCGCTCCGGTTCGGTGCCTTCTGGACCTTGTACACATGTAATCCAGACCGTTTCATGGTTTTCTGCACAAAACAAACTGAAACTTTCGCCTTTTTCGCAACATCCCTGATCGAAATGTTGGGATAACGCTTAAATTGGTTCAATACCATCCTGGCTTTTTCCGGATTTGATGTGCCACGTTTTTTGCCACTACCATTTTTCCGCTTGGTTGTCTTACGGTCCTTGAACGTTTTGGTCACATGAGATACGGTTGAATGTGCGATTCCGAGCTGTTTTCCGATCCATCAATGAGAAGCGTTTGGGTTTCGAAGTGAGTGCCCAAAATTTGTTGGCGAATTATTTCTTCATTTGAAGCCATCACTGAAATCACTCGACCGATTTTCACAAAACTTATAACACAATTGATACAACACAATGAAATACATTTAGTTAAAATTCCAATAATTTTTACCCACACGCTTAAAAGTTACGAACAATTGCGTGTGTCCAAATTTCATCGAATACAGTCTTTAAATGCCTACACTTTGAACCGAACACTATCCATTAAATTCTGTGAAACACTTGCGCCATTTTTCTTACACACTTTCATCCACCAAAATATAGTGTCACCTTCGTGGGACCGGAGGAAGGGCAGCAGGCGCTTCTGGCGGCATTCTTCTTTATATAGATGGTCGTTGTTATTGCCAGTCGTCATTACGGCTTGCTGAATTTGGCGCAACCGCAGATCGCCTGCAACACCAAGCGCTTATTGGCAAATTTGTCGACCTTCTTTTTCCGATATTTTTCCGGAACATTCAGACAGGACTTGCCGACGAAAAACTCCAGGCGGTCGATATATTTGGCGTCTACGTTAATGTACGTCTCGTCGTCCGGTAGGATGCCTTTCGGCTGCATCAACCACTTGCGGGACAGCTTCCTGGCGTGGGATTTGGCAACCATATTCTGTTCGTCAGTTCAGTCTGGCGCCTTCCTTACATTAAAGACATGAAGTCCGGCCCGCTTCATTGTCTGCTGGACAAACCACACGGAGAGTTGATCTTCTTGGCCACGTCCCAAACTGAATGCTTCGGATTGCGCTTGAAGTAATCCCCCACCGTCCTTCCGTTCACGAAGTCGGTCGTCTTTGCTTTTCTTGCGCTGCCAATTCATCGCTGGGTCGTCTGGGTCCCCACGTTAGCAGGCATGGATAGAATGAGTGGTTGTGGAGTAGAGCTTGACAAGTTGACAATAATTGATTTAGTTACAGGGTTCAGTGTGGTATTTGGCGGAGCCATTTGATCAGGCGATAACGTGTATGGTCTAGAATGGTACGATCTGCACAAAAACTTGGATTGATAATTCGAACGGAAGCAATTCCAGCACAAACTTCGCTTGGAGATCAATTTTTTCACTTATCAATCAACCAACGTTCATCTGTCAAAAAAGCACTATCGTTATCCGTACACATTTCGGATCGTGGTACAAAGCCTTTGCAAGATGTGCAGACGTTCAGATAGAACTTCAGCGTATCTTGCGTGCGGTGCAGCTGCTCCATTTTCTCAAACACCTTTGGATCCATGCGGGTTTTCCACTTCCGTCTATAACTGTCCTCGTCCTGTCACGTCTAGTGCTACAGCATTACTGCGTGGGGTGTTATTCCAGCAGTTCTCAAGAGGGGCTTCGTCGAGCACATTCTCATCCGGCAACAGTGACATCCGGTTGATTCAGTCATTCGAAATTGTACAGTAGTGGGTGACGGTACTGTATAATTTTTACGACGGCAAGTAATCCGAGTACCGTCACCAAAGGTTCTGACTTTGATTAATTCGGAAAAGTGCCGCCCATCAACAAAAAAGTCTCAAAAACATCTGTAATCAAATTTTCATAACAGTAGGGATAATTCTCATGAAATTTTTGTTTGAAATTTGTATGAGAGCCCCCCCCCCCCTTCCAGAAAAAAAGAGGGATCTCAATCCACCGTTAAAACTTTTCGCCAAACCACCACCTGCCAAATTTTCTTCCATTTACTTGATTAGTTCTCGAATTATGCAGAAACTTCTGTTTCATATGTATGAGTGCCTCCCTATCTAGAGAGAGAAGGGGTCTGAAACTACCATCTTGCCTCCAAAAACTCCCACATGTTAAAGGACACCATTGCTTGATTAGTTCTTGAGTTAGCATTAGCATTAGCATTAGCATTGACGTTTGCACACCTCGTGGATGGAGCTACGGTGAGGAATAATTCGTTGAAGACATTGCATGCCACCATGAAACGAACCCAGTTACTGATACGTTTCTTCACGCAAAAATCTCCACGAAGACACTCCTCGATCGCTCACCTGGCCACGTCCATGCAACCGTTGGTGATAGGGAGGATTTGTTATCTACCTTAAGAAGACACGGGGAACCCACGTAGACTTCAGTAGATATCAAAGGAAAACGGAAATGAATAGTCGGAGAGAATAGATTAACAGAATGCCCTGTTTGGTGTACAGAACAGAAATTTAATCAAAAATGGTCGTTGGGAGCATCTAGTCTAAGAAAGTTAAGTGATGCTCCATTTCTCTTCAAAACGGTTGGAACTTTAGCATTAACTATAGCTCCTTATAGCTTATGGTTATAGCGCCATTACTCGCTCTCTGAAAAGAGAAGAATGTCTGAAAATATAAGAACGGATAGTGAAAGAGAAAATAATATATACTGTCACACCCAAAATCACGTCCAAATTCTACATTTACAATAGCTTCTTCGATGAAATCAGCTTCACGAAAGTGGTGAATGAACAAACCTTTTACCCACATAATCTCTTCATAATAATATAATTAAAAGTAAAAAGGAAAAAAATGGAAAGAGCTCACCAATATTTCAAAGACGTCCGCGTTCCGCTTTGTAACCAAAGTGATGATAAGTCGTCAGCTTCTTAAACCAGTAGAGGTGTTCTCTAAGCCAAACTTCCCCGAGTGGCAGATATGGCTGATTTTACCCCACTAACCCTTATATTATTGAATAATTTATAGATATCTTTCCACACGAGCAATTTACTCGCCAAATCATTTTTTTTCTACCAAACTTTGACATCTTCTGCTTCCTAACATTCTCAGGAACATCGAACCTATAATGAGCGGAAAAGAATAGACGTCCTGGAAGTTGCCGAAATTCTGCTGTTGTGTAAGTCTCGTCATCCACAATGGGACAATGCGGTATGGTCAACAGCTCAGTGTAGAGCCTCCGTGCACGTAAATTCTCCACTTGCATTTAAACACAAGTTACCGTAGAGTGTATCTTACCATTCCCAGCTTCCTGCGATGAGAGAGATACGGATCTTCGAGGTACGTGCTCAAAATTATCTGACACTTCTGCTGTTCTTCCGACTCCATCTTTGCAACGATTGCACAGCTAATGGGTCTAATAATGTAGCCTTTGCTTGATTAGTTCTTGAGTTATGCCCCCCCCCCCCCCCCTTACAGAGGAAGAAGTGGTCTCAAAGCACCAAAAGAACATTTTCCGGCTCTTAAAATCCCTGCATACAAATCTTGACGCCGATAGATGAAGTAGTTTCCGAGTCTGTAAGGGTAAGGGATTTCCGAGTCAATATGAGAAAAACAATCAAACAAGACACAGACAGACAGACAGACTTTAGTGACAGATATTCACTAATTATATCATCCAATTTCCATTAATTATATACAATTGGATTCACCAATTATTTTACACTTTTGGTAAGGTTTTGTGAATCAAAATATTGTTTCTCTTCCACATTTAATTATTTGGATTAGTGGGATCTTTTCAGCTATATAATGACCACTTGTTTGCCAGCATCGGCTGTGTTCGCCACATTTAGACCCTGGCAGACCTTCAGTCCAATCTCCAGCGACCGGCTGTGTCGGCTGTGGGGAATAGGCTCAGATGTCCATACCTGGCATGTGCAGATCTGGCTCTGAAGACGGTATCCACATGAAGGACCGCGTCACTTCTTGCGTGGCTTCCCTGCTTGCATAAACAACCATGAGATCACCATATCGACTACTTCACGAAGGTTTGGATAGCGGCTGAAGGCGGGATCCAGTGGTGCGTCCGATACACACGGTGACTTCGGAAGCAGGTGCCTCTGCAAAGGTCGGAGAGGCCATGAACTAGACTCAGACACGAGACACGCGATCGAGACACGTTCCCTAGAGTGATTGTGGTCTTTAAATAGCTGAATACTAAGGACTGTATCGTTATTTATGAGTACATCTAAAAATAGCTGTTTTTAAATATGTTCTATTTATTTTGTTACTTAAATTCATTGACATAGTTTATTGACCATCGAAATAGCCCATTATGTACATCAGTATTCATTCGATTTTTCGTAGATCTAGCCAGCTCTCACACCTTCTTCTTGATGTACCTCATGAAGTTTTGCACAACCGTTGCGTCGACGGTTTTGTTTACGTTTACCCAGTCTTTTTCTAATTTGATGATGTCATCTGCTCTTCTAGCCTTCTTCCACAGCTTTCCTTTCATCAAAGCCCAAAATTTCTCAATGAGCCTAATTTGCGGACAATTTGGAAGATTCGTCGCCTTTTCAACAAATTGAACATTGTTCTCTTCATAGCAGTCCAAGGTGGCACGCGCTTAGTGGCAGGAAGCCAAATCAGGCCAAAACAGTGTCGAACCTTTGTGTTTTCGGATTAGTGGCTGAATTAGTTTCTGAAGGCATTCCTTCCGGTAAATTTCGGCGTTCATATTTGCGGTAGTAAAACAAGGTGTAGATTTCTTACCGCACTGGGAAATTGCTTGCCAAACCAATACCTTTTTGCCAGATTTTTTGGCAAAAAATCGATTTTTTCGAATTTGAGACATCCGTTCCACACTTCACGGTGTAAAACTGTGCCGCTGGAAGTGCCCGGTAGTCCAATTTGACGTACGTCTCGTCATCCATGATAATGCACATGTCAGTTTTGGTCAAAACGTCTTTGTACAGCTACCGAGCCCGGTTTTCACGGAATCCGCCTGAATTTGGTTGCGTTCTGGACAATTTTGTTCAGGGAATTTCGCTCCTATGCACGTTGGACCATTCCAATCGCCGTTCCACACTTTTTTGCGCAATCTCTGATGGATACCTCCTTTTTTTCTTCAAAAACTTTGCAAATTTGTTTGTAGAAATTTGGGTTTGACGCACCTGTTTTTTAACCACGGCCGGGTAAGTCCTTCGATGTGTTTTGCATAACAAACCAGTTGATCGCATTTTGGACCGCACAGACACTAACACCCCGAGTAAAGTCTAGCATCATAAAGATAGCAATTCGAAACATTATTTTAATATCAACATCAAATTCAAACCACATATGATTTCACGTCACAATTATCAAATTCAATATCACATTTACTTTTCATCTTGCTGTTGTCTTGCGTTCACTTTTCTTTGAGAAAGTTCGCTTTGTTTTCATTGTTTTGACAGATTATCAACTAGAACACTAATTTTACTATCACTTATAGCAGGATCAGTTTTAAATTTGATGTCACAGGAATAAATTTTTGCTATCAATTTTGATTTTTAACCGTTAAAACGACCAAAACGACAGCAACATGAGGAATCATAATCGCCAATTTCACAACATCATATTGAGTTTTTGAATTGATCTCAAACTCTAATCGGGGTCTCTTCTTTTGCTAATACTCTTAGCGACAATCCCTTTTGACGTAGGACTACGTCTGTGTTTTCAATACTGGGGTACACGTTCGAATTGCGAAAATTTGGAGCGTCACGAAAAATATATAGGTTTTGAACGTTAATAACTAAGTCATTCCACGATTGATTTTCAAAATGTTTGCACCAATCGATCGGAACGTTTTCTACGCTTCGATTTAAATATTAAAAACTATTGATTTTTAACATTCAACTATTGACATTAACGCAAATATAAGGTGATGTCTTATAATGCCGATTTTCAGAGTAGAATTTGCAAATACACAGTACTTTGCTATCACAGACTTCAAATTTAAGTGAGAACGTCTCACATGCAGCAGTGCACGATATAAAACAGGACACCTTCAGAATTTTCTTCATTCGCTCGGCAGCCATGGAGCTGTGCAGAGCGGCAATGGGCCAGTACTGCTCTGACAGCTGACGGTTGCAAGTACCTGCAGAAAAGTACGCGGGCGAGCAACCAGCTAGAATGATGACTCAGCGGCTGTCGCAAGCAAGTGGCTTTTTAATGCAGTCGTGCCAAGCTCGTGGCAAATTTATCAAATCTGGAGGAAATATGTAGCAGTCAGTTAGTTAGTAGTCATATCACATTATGATGTACATGTATATGCATAGATATATATGTAGATTATTTCGAAATAGTTACGTAGTCTAACGTCAACTTTGCGTACAACCCCATTGGGCTGTCCCTTATAGTTTTTAGTGCAGTACTTGGTCACAATCGATTTTCGCTTTTCTTCCGTTAGGAACCTCGCATTGTTCCGCTTGAAGCATAACTTTAACTTATAATGAAGGTTTTAGTTTGCTTATAAGACAAGCAACACATTGACACTGAACAGCTGTCAAAATAAGGCATAGTCTTTTTCATACAGAACCTCAAAGGTGTACTCATAATTAACGATGCAGTCCTTATCATCGAATTTATGTCGACTCGTAGCAATACGAGCACGGACCTTGAACAAAGCTTATTGATGCAGACCACATGCAGACGGATGCGTCCGTCTCCAGCGCTTCTAAGAAGCGGATGGTGTCGAATGACCCCAAGGGCCCATGGACTTATGAGAACGTGAAGTCGGATCGGAGGATCAATCCTTACGGCCTACAAGGCGTAAAGATCCAGTTCATCAGTGCGAGAAGCTCCAGTATAGAACGGAGTATCAAGAAGGGTACTGACGATGACCCTTCCAGGGATAGGGGAAATTCCTGGACCAAGGACCGAAAATAGGCAATCCGGATCGCGGCATGGAAGTTGAACTACTGTAAGGCCCTCATAGTGAAGATCGAAGAGCTTAAAAAACACACAAAGCTGAAAGACCCAGCCTACAAAAAACTGGCTGAACAAGCCTTAGGAGTGGCAGTGGATGTGCCTGCCCTAGCCACGCATGTGACTCTCAAGTCTGACAACCTGAACGAGAGCACGGAGGTTTGTGAAATCTCCACGGTCATAAAGGCTTACTGTGGGGTCGAGGCTACCACAGCAGCCATACGGCTGCGAAAGGGTCGACTTGAGACCCAAGTGGCCACAATATGGCAGCTGAAGTGGAATTGGCTTAAATGTGTAAAAACTTAAAGTGGGATGGTCTGTTATACCACCCCCAATTTCACAATTTTTAGTTTCAATTTAAAGAAAAAAATTAAACGTTTAAAACATTCCCGAAATGTCCGGCAGTCTAGAGTCAAAGATATGAATGTTTACATCAACCTTTAAAAAAGTTTCGTGGCGAAAACGATAACTCAATCGTTTTTACTTGGTGGATTGTTCTTAGATAGATCCATAAATAAATAAACTGTGTTTAATTTTCATTTCAAGCTTTGGTCAACAAACGAATATTATATTTAGTTTGGAAGAATTCTCACGGAGATACTTAAAAAATAGATGTGTTTCCCAGGAATTGTCAAGGCTTATGAACACGTATTTCAAATGGCTTACACTCACTTGAGAAGTTTGTATAGACACTTTCATGCAATAATGGATAATTCTGTCGATTGTAATAGATAGAGGGTTTTGGAGCAGATATATGCGAACAAACAAAAATGTCAGACGGGTCCACGTTGCTGTGAAAATACGCATAAAGGGCGAACACGAAATTATTGCGACACCGAAAATTTCATGCCAATTTTCTTATAATGTTTAGAATCAAACCAAAATTTAAGGATAGTTTTATACATATATTTACTTCAACAATAAAAAAAAAGTTAATCGATGGAGCCTTGAGTGTAAAATTGAACGCATTTTCGCTTGATGCCCTCCATCAAAGTCTTTACAGTGTCATCCGGTACCAGTTTCTCAGTTTTTTTTCCATTTTCTTAACATGTCCTTCTCGTCTTTGACTGTCTTCTTGCTCTTCCGAAGTTCCCGCTTCATCATTGCCCAGTACTGCTCCACCGGGCACAGCTCCGGACAGTTTGGCGGATTCATGTCCTTTGGAACAAAATGGACAGAATTGACCTCATACCACTCCAGGACACTTTTAGAATAGTGGCATGATGCCAAATCTGGCCAAAATAGCGGAGCTTCGTTGTGCTGCTGCAAGAACGGCAAAAGGCGCTTCTCGAGGCACTCAGATTTGTAGATCTCGCCATTTACTGTGCCCTTTGTCACGAAAGGCTCACTCCTCAGTCCGCAAGAGCAGATGGCCTGCCAAATGAGATATTTGGAGGTGAACTTCGACATTTTCTTCTTCTTAAATTTGTCGTCCACATAGAACTTGCTCTTGCCGGTGAAAAACTCCAACCCCGGAATTTGCTTAAAATCAGCTTTTATATACGTTTCGTCGTCTATCACACAGCAGCCATATTTTGTCAGCATCTTCTCGTAGAGCTTCCGTGCCCGAGTTTTAGCCGTCGATTGTTGCCGCTCATGGTGGTTTGGGAAGTTCTGTACCTTGTATGTATGTAGTCCAGCTCTCTTCTTTGCATTGTGGACGTAGCTCTGCGACATGCCGATCTTTTTAGCCAAATCACGGCTTGAGACGTTGGGATTTGCTTTAATCATCCGCTTCACCTTTCCCTCCGTCTTTTTGTTCTCCGGTTCCGGTTTTCTTCCAGCTCCTTTGCCGTGGTCCAACGTCAACCGCTCCTGGAACCGCTTCAACACTCTGGAGACGGTTGAATGGTGAATGTTCAACATTTTTCCCAACAGCCGGTGCGACAGGTCAGGAAATTCCAGGTGTTTGGAAAGAATTTGTTCTCTCGACTCGCGTTGGTTCACCTCCATTTTCGTTGAATCGAAAAACACGACTTCGAGTTTGACAGCATGTAAACAATACACATCAATGAGAAAGTGTGCAAAATTTGGTAGATTTTTACCCAATGGTAAAAAAGTTATGCCCTGTTGAATGTGTCGCAATAATTTCGTGTTCGCCCTTTATAAAGGTGGACTCTGTTTTGCTTGCTTATCTGTGTTGCGGGTAAATAAATTTCCTCACAATTTTTCCTTAATTTTCATTCTGAATTATCTTGATTTTTTTAAATTATACCTGGTTTGTGTTGTGTCATAAAATAATTGGTTACTTCTGATAACTGCTCATAATAAGTATCCCTCTCGTCAAAGTTTTCACCTTGTCGACGGTGGGAGGGCTTATCTCATGCTATAAACATGCATGTGAGACCAAGAATTTGACCAGTAGTGAAAGTATCACATATCTAGTCATTTTTTCACTGCCATGTCGTAGAACGTTTATATAAAGGCACTAACATCAGGTGTGATACTGGCCACAATTCTTACTTTCAGTCTAGGGAAAACGACTAAAAGTACACTATTCATTTTCGTGGCAATTTATGTTGTTGTTTATCCATTTGGTTAATGGAAGCAATAACCAAAATACCTGATATGCTCATGGTATAATATCTGAATGTAATTGCACCATTTCAGAAAGATGTATAATCAGTCTTTTATCAGTCAGTATATAAGACATCAAACAGAAATCAAATAACACAGAAATTTTATTAACAACATACGTGTTTTTGGTGAGAACTAACGTAATTTAACATAAACATATTAAACATTTCAGGTCATTTTGTAGCAAGGCTGCAATCTTATTCTAAGAGTTCTACAAACCCCAAGTTACAATTGAAATGCAAATTTGTTTTATTCATGTTTTATGGTTGTTTTATCAAAGCATTATGGAGTTCATCTGGTTTTATCAGGGCATTTTCCAAGTTAAGGTGGTTTTAATTGATTAACAGTTCTTAAGAGTGATTAAAGAACACTTGAAGAAACCTCCATAAAACTACATCATTTATAAGTGTAAGTAATTTTATAAGATACTTGAGTTCCCTCTCAAGACATCGATTCGCAACTTTCATAAAACCTGATAAAAGTTTTGAAAAAGTTTTATGACAATCTTCTTTAAGATATATGAATCTTGAAAATGCTGCCATAAAACGCTCTTAGAACCATTTGGTTTCGAATAAGATCATCTCAGCCACCAACGACAATTTTTTTTACCATCGCTAGATTCCATTGGATTCGCAGCTTACTGAGACGAACTTATCAGAAGGGTCTATGCGTTATGCGTCCTATTTTTTTTGTAAAAATAATCAAACTAATCAAATTAAATGGTACATTGTGTCACCAGTTGAAACCCGAGAATCATAACTAATGATTATTGATTTTATGCCAGTTGTGCAAGTTAAACCTAACCTCACAGGTAGTGCGTTATTGCCATGCGTTATCGTATGTCCACCACTGTTAAATCTAAAGTCATAAGTGGTGCGCTGGAATTGCTCAGTGATCTACTACACAGCGCACTTCATCCAACGTTTGGTTAAGCATATAGATCAACAGGAAAAATCATTTTTCGCTCAACTGATGTTTCCGCCTTCCAGGCAATATTTATTATCTGTAATTCTTCCCAAAACCATTGTTAGCATATTCAAGTTAAATTTTCTTTTTGTTTTTTTTTGGTTTTTTATCGACCTACGCTGGTGATTAAAAATATTAAATTATGAGATGTAATTATGACTAAGAACAACAATTATGCATAGGCACTTTTGATTTGCACGGTCACATTTTCTTCAAAACTTGTGGTAGTTTTATCATAGTTTTAAGTATGTCTTGAATGTCATTACAAGTGTGTACCGATAAAACTATCAAGTTTTAAGCGAGCCTTGGGAAATAGTCTTGAGAACCTCCTGTAGTATGGGCCTTTTGGAACTTAAGAGGGTTTTATGGCTGTTTTATCGATGTTATGTAGAATATCTAGTTTTATGCGTGGTTTTATCAAATGAGTCTTGAAAACTTCTTCAAGTGTACCTTAAAATTGAATTTGTTACTTGGGACCTCTTACCCCAACCTAACACTTATCCTTTCCCATGGCGTTCAAGTAGTCCGCAAAGACCAGTTCGCCATTACCCCTTACTAACTCTCGGCTTTGGATTGACTTGCGCTCTCATTGATCCACCAAATGCTGCAAAATGAAAATTAAATGATAACTGTTCATCATAAATATGCATTACCTTGCTGCTACTTGCAATGGATTCTTATCGTTCTCCTTACTAGCACCAAATTTGTCTTTCAAGACAAACCTCCATATCATAAAATATAGCATCGAAAACAATCAGGAACCATCTTAAAACTGAACCGTCATTCCAACACGCTGTCACAATCCATAAAACGGCTACATAAATAACCATTTTACTACCGACTGAAATGTGCAAGCTCATCCATTGGAGATCTAGGCGACCATCTTCCTGACCTTGAACGGTTCAATTGGACCCTGCCGTAGGTGAGTGCCGTGCAAGATTGAACGCAAAGTACCTTCATTTTACGCCTGTAGCTGCTGCCCAGATCGGTTTAACTCAGATGCTAATTTATCCCATACTAGAACGACTCGCATCGTCGCGGGAACTGAATCAAGAACATCAATTTGACCGAAAGAGGAATCTCAAGGGAACCGATTGGTCTGCACCAGATCCGGGAGAGTTGCCAACGATCATCATCATCATTGTCGACCGACGGAGGGGGGCAATTAGCCGTGGAGCTGATGAGCAGCGGCTTCTGGCTCGAAAGAAGGGTCTCCTCATTAGAGACAGATTCTTCTCCGCGTCGTGCTCTATGCTGAAATTGTCATCTCATCTTCATCGTCGTCGTCAGAACATGGATCGATCCGAGGTAAAGAACTCGATGGACCATCGGCAGACAGAGCGGTGTGTGCGCTTTGCCCGCGCAGGTTGGCATTTAGCGGAATCGAAAAACGTGACTCCGTTTTGCAGCTGATGGATTTAATTTAGGTTTTGTGTTTATTTGGTTTGATCACATTGAACTTCTGTTGGCGAATGCGAGTGCGAGCGGGATGGGGGTTTGGGGGGTTGGAATCGTTCTGGTTGTTCCGGCCCAACGAAATTTTTCGAGGTGTGCAGAAAATGGGGGTTGGCTGACTGGATGTTTGAAATTCTTGGAAATTTCAAGGCTGGAGATTTAGAAGAAAAAAAAAATCGTTGCTATGACGGATTGCTGTCGCACGTTTTTCGCTGGTTTATGGAAACAATCGGTCGGTGAGCGGTGCTTGGGAATAATTGCAAGGCGGAACGTCTGTAGACGGGCATCACCTTACAAATTACTAAATGAGCTTATTTATAAAAGAGCAACTTCACATGACACTTTTGGAACTTTACGGGGCAGATTCCGTGGAGCGATAAAGCTCACCCGAACACATGGTTATGGCGATGGGCTGAGAAATCTAGCAGGTTGCAGACAAATGACAAGTGCATACGAAGAAACGGTGGGAGTGTGCAGTTGAAATTAAAGAACGACTGAAACATGCAGAGGGAGGGAGTTTTTGAAATCGATGCGATCTGGCAGAGACAATCTAACTGGGGAACTGCTTTGCCGAGGCCGGGCGGAATGTCACCGTCATCGTCGTCATATTTCCAGCTCTAGAAAGGTGACTTTTTGTTTATGGAAGTATGATTTAATGATTGCATTGAATCGGCATAAAAATTTGTGCCACGAAAAGCGTCCTACTTGTCGTAAGGTGATATTCAAAGTTCAGCTATTCTTTTCTGTCAGAGTTCTAAATGCAAATTAGGAGAGTGGTATTGGCACAATCAATGGCGGGTTTGAATGGTGTTCATAATTACAATAGATCGTGCCTTTCGTAAATTTATCACCCCGCAAAGGGTATCTTCATTTAAGATGGAACAGTTGTCTTTAAATGCCTTCGAACGATTAACCTGGTTGGGAATAAGTGCCCCCAAATGGGCTCGAAAAGCTTTGGTAGAATGAACTAGTCATTCAAAAATAGCACGTTTATGAATTTCAAAGTAACGTGTATTTTTTAAGGATATATTTTTAGGATTCAAAACTGTACGTTGAATTGTCAGTTGCAATACTTTGATATTGCATAAAGAATTGTGCCAACTTCAACAAACACTATCACTTCACACGCAATAAAAAATCAACCCAGCATAATAACGACTTCGCCGGCGTCGATCGTGACCTGATTCGGTTTCTAGATGACCTCATCAACTTAGTCTGAAAGGTTACTAGATTATTTTCAGTAAATTCACGTTTAGATTTGGTAGCGAATACATAGTTTGTTGATTAAAGCCTGTCGAGGATAAATTTCGGACACTCTTCTTTCAGTATAGATTTTGAATTATTTCACGGATAGCAGAAACGTTTCACTAATATGACAGCTTAAATTCACCACTTTGTTTCGTGGTACAACATGTTTACTTTCTTGTTACAATTAGTAAAATGGCGTCGAATCAAGTGGAAGTGGGCAAACGCATTTTATACGAACGGCAGCAAAATCCGAATTTTACGTGACAGGCTTCACACAGTTTAAAAAAAAATTCTAGTGCAATGAATTCCATTAATATTACCAGCCTTCATAAAGAGGGAAAACTCTTATTTAATTTTTTTAATTTTTGACATAGGATTACGCTTTTGTTTTTTATACTGCACTATGGTACGAATGGACAAATTTCGCGACAAAAATCGATAACTCGAAAACCATTTACTTAAGAAAGATAATGTTTTCAAGAGATTTTATTTAAAAAATAAGATCTATCTTTTATTTTGTGGGGGAACTAGTGTGGTCTTTTTGTGTTCATAATAAAAAATTTAACTTTTATTTCTTATGATTTAGAGGACATTTTGCTTCTACAGAATAGTAGATATTTTAATTTAATGAAAAAAGGTTGAACAAATTTAACTTCTATCCCATCTACGTATCGATTTATAGCAGTTTTTCCAACTTGCCTTAGGGTGGGACTCAAAAAAGCTTTTTGCTGTAACTTTTTTATTTCAATTTGAAATTGAAATTTTTTGCAGTAATGACTTTGAGGGTATATAATGACGCACATTTTGAATATTCAAGGTAGTTGCTAGTTATTATAGAAAAAAAGTTGTAAGGATTAAAGTGTAAAAAAATACGTTTTTGCAAGATGTCTCATTCCCATATTTGCAAACACAGAGAACGTAAAATGAAAGTACAAACTTCCATCTACAAGATCTATGCAACATTAATTGTCCCATTTTGTCCCCTTTAGGAGAAAAACTCGTTTTAAAATTGGTAGTTTTGCATTTTTTCTGCATAATTTTCGATCAGCAGCATCAACAATTATCATCAAAGAGCGTAACAACGCGAGTTTTTGTTATGAAAATGTTTGTATATTTCTATTAACCCACCTTCGTTTATTTATTAACATCTATATTACAGACAAACAGACATAACACATCGAACAATTTGCACTACTAATCATCGTCATTTAAAAACAAAACAACTAACGCCATCTGTTGAGCTCGCCGTCATGGATGATTAAGCTGAACAGATGACAGTAGTGTGTTAAGGTCAAACGTAAGAAAATCGGCTATACGCACTACCTGTGACGATACTACCAACTAAGAAACATTTGAATTGACCATTTAATGGGCAATCAATGAAGAAACTGCAAGTAACTGTTTTGTATGTTTGTCTGTGTTAACATATTTAAATTTTATTTACATGTACATTTTTTCATAGGTACAATTTTCTATTAACGTATGTATGTTTTCTAAATTACATTAACATTTATATACTAACATTAGTATGGATAAATATGTTAATGTAAATAAATGAACGTTAGTAAACAAATGTGAAGATGTCAACACAGACAAACAGACATAACACTTGCAGTTTCTTTTATCGATTACGCAATAAACGGTAAATTCAAATATTTCTTAGTTGTAAGTATTGCCACAGACACCGCGTATATTCGAATTTCTTACGTTCAACGTTTACACACTTCCGCCATCTGTTCAGCTTTATCATCCATCTCAGTGTTCTCGACAGATGGTGCAGGTGTGTTAGTAACGATTATTTTTAGTGGAAAATGTTTGTCTGTGATATTTATGTTAATAAATAAACGATGGATTAATATAAAAATATAATCTCTGGACTTGTTATGCCTGCAATGTCACAGACAAACGACACTAAATAGATTGCCGCACCATCTCATACTGAATGAATGATAAGCTGAACAGATGGCGGAAGTGTAACATCAAGTCGAATATGCCTTGATGATAATGTATGCTACAATAGAAATGTTTGAATTTACCGTTTGTGTAAAACTTGATGTAACATGTCTGTTTGTCTGTGTTGACATCTTCTGACTGTTTACTTAACATTCATTTATTCCCCTTAACACCTATTTATCCATACTAATATTAGTACAAATAATGAAACATACATACGTTAATAAATTAACGCAAATGTATGCTCGTAAGAATGATAAATGGATTACTTACAGTTTCATTGATTAACACATTAATGGTCAATTCAAATGATTAGTATTATCGTCACAAATGTGTTAAACTAATCATCTGTAATAGTTGTTTTATTTTAAATGACACGACAATTAAATTGTTTCGATAAATATATCTCAGATGTTAACAAATAAACGAAGGTGAGTGCTCGTATGCAAACATTTTCATAACAAAATAAGATGTACTCTTTGTGATGGTGTTACTATGATCATGCTCTTGAAATACCGAAAACCAGACCATTAAGACAAATGAGACAATGTTGCAGATCTTGTGGTTTATACTTTCATTTGCACGTTCTCTAATGTTTGCAAGCGAATGAGACATCTTTACAAGTATGTATGTGACAACTGACTACCTTGATGATATTATACACCTCAAAGTCGTGCCTGCATTTCAAGTGAAATAAAGAAAGTTACGGCAAAGCAGTCAGGTAAGTTGAGAAAACTATAAATCGTAAACGGAAAATGGATAAGCCAAATTTGTTCAGCCTTTTTTCATTGAAGTTAAAATATCTGTAGAGCAAATCATATAAATGTAAATAAGTTAAATTTTAAATGACAAAAGACCACTAATTCACACAGCTCGAATAGATCTTCTTCCACAAATAAATCTCTTGAAAAACATTATCTTTCTTCAAGTAATATTCAAATTATCCGTCCATTCTCATGGTAGTATAAATATTAAAAAATTAGATACTCTTTACGTGCCTTCATTTTTTAGAGCGGCAAGGTCGAATTTTATACCGTTCGTATATAGATACATACTCCCTTGTTCGACATCATGCTGCTCGACTAAGTTGATGAACTAGTCAATTCTATCTGGAGAACAAATATTTTGGTACAGATCTTAAATATACATTTAGCTTTTGAGTATTCGGCATTCTTATTTTTGAATGACTAGCTAGAAGGCTTGTTGAAATCCTTATTCCCAATAGATATTCGAAAACGTTAAGCAATATTCCTTCAGATACCTTGCGCGGGTGACAAATTTACGAGGCACAGTCTGTGAAATTATGAGCATTCAAACTTCCTGCAGTGTATGGCCTGCCTCTGGCCTCTGACCTTGAACTTTGAATATCACCGACAAGTAGGACACTTTCGTGACAAATTTTATGCCGGTCAATGCGATCGTAAATCATGCTTCCCATGAAACAAAGTCGCAGCTAGGCTGGAAATGAACGACGATGACCTTCAGTTATCTTGTCAGGTGGCAGCACTTCCTGCCTCTGTGCCTTGTCATATAACAATTTCTCATTATCATAAGCCATCAATATTCAGTGAATCTGCCTGTCATGAAATGCAATTGCTCTTTATAGAACCAGCTCATTTGTAATTTGCTGGAGTGATGCCCGCTACTACGAGCCTACAGACAATTTGCTATGACAGCAACGTGGTGCACTGGGCAATAACTGCACCTTACCTCTAATTTCGTTGACTATCTGGCCCCATTGAAAGTTCAATGTAATCAAATAATTAAATCCATCGTAGCTTATGCCTTACAGCAGCAAACACACCTATCATGATCCATCAGTTAACACCTCGAGATCATCTTGACGATGAATGACAGCTCAGCAGAGGAAGAAGAATGCTGTCTCACAATGAGAGACCTTCTTTTCGGCCAAAGCTGTATTTGGCAAAATGGTGGCACTCACCTGACATACAGATGAACGTTCCAATGATGAAACGTAGAGAAATGGTGTAGTTATGACAGACAGGATCCCCAGATAGTTCCCTGATTTCGTGTGATATGGGAACGTAGTGTGAGAACAATAAATCCATTATAAACAGCAACAGGTAATGATGAGCAGTTATCATTTATTATTTACGCCATTCGTCGTCAATGAAGCAAATTTGGCCAAGCCAAGTGTATAAGCAATAGCAGGCACTGTCCTTTGCAGACTACTTGAACGCCATGAAAGAATGTTATTGTAGTAACAAGTGAGTACACTTTGAAAGAGATTTCAAAACCATTTGATAAACCTATAAAACTAGATATTCTACATAACATCAGAAAAGAACAGCCATGGCTGGCAAAGATATTTGGAGTTCTATTTAAGACTCATCGCTTGACACACACTACAAGCCATTCAAGTACCTTAAAACTATGATAAAACTGCAAATAATCTACAGTGCCTAATACATATCTCATAATTTAATATTTTTAATCGCAGCATAAGTCGATAAAGAAGAAAATTTAGCAGATATGCTAGCTGCTGAAGAATTACAGATAATATTGCCTGGAAGGCATGACGAAAATGATTCTGACAGACAGCAAACGTTGGATGAAGTCTGTAACTTGCACCATGACTTCGTTTAACTGATGGACATACGATATGTACACAAGGACGTAGGTACAGCACAGTGGCATGAATCAATCATTGAATTATGATTCTCGAATTAGTTTGATTATTTTGGACAGCAACATGAACCTTCTGACAAGCGCTGCGATCAAGTCTATGGTAAATTGTCGTTGAGTAATATGAATTCGAGCAAATGTGGCAACATTTCAGATATATATGTAATTGTCATAGGCACCAGAGATCGATGATGTGAAGAATCCAGAGTATCTTATAGCACGCATTTCTTGTCACAGGAACTGTTGTATTAAAAACACCCAACGGAGAGAATGCTGTCAAGGCAATGCTGTTTAACCATGGAAACAAATTTACTGTAACAGGTTTATGGCTCTGCCGTGGAACTACACAAATGACTATGTTTATATTGTGGGCGGATTCTCGCGCATGTGCCAATACGTGATATGCTATATACTGATAAGACTGGTCTTTCTGGTAGTGCCGAATATCCTCGGAACGAACATTCATCAACTAAATGGAAGCAAACTAACAGCATAAATTGCCGCGAAAGTAGATGAATAGCACAGTCATTCCTGAGCTAGTATTGTGGCCAGTTAGCGCAATGTAGTAGCAACATAGCGTTTACTGGCATGACGCTGGAGAAATATTGTTTCCAGCAATCAGGGTATGCATGAACACTGGCAGACCATGATGACAGAGTGAGCTGGCGCTGTGTGTATGAGCAGTTATCAGAGTAACCAATGACATGACACAACATGTAATATTCAAATCAGGAATAATTCAGAATGAAAATTAAGTGTGTGACATAACTGTAAGCAATGGTCCATATGAGACACAAGTATTGCCTTGGAATAACTTTTTACCATTGGATCTACAGGGCGCATATTGTTACATAGCGTAAACTCGAGATCGTGTTTTTCGATTCAGAGATGTGAGGAAGAATTCTTTCCAGAGCCTGGAACTCTGTTGCAATACTCTGTAACCTTGAAGAAACTACCTTTCAGCCGTCTCCAGAATGAAGCATTACGTGACAGGATGAGCAAACCGTCAGCGTCTCAAATGTGTTTGTGTCGGCATCATGAGCTGTACTGTCTAGGCTGAACTGCCACAGACAGGGCTCCCGTGACAATCGACGTATCAGTCGGAAGATGCTGACAAGTGTATTTAATGTTCATTAAAACCCTCAAATATCATTGTGTCTTGCGGGCGATGACCTTTTCGACAAAGGACGGCGAGATCTCGATTCTTGCTATAATTAACAACAGCTCGCTATTTTGGCAGATTTGGCATCATGCGGTAAGTGTCTACCAATGACGAATTCGGCATTTGTTGAAAACAATCATGAAGAAGTGTTAAGAAAATGAACTGTACCAATATGTGATGGAGGGCAATGTAAATGCAACATTATATGCGCCCCCTCTATCATGAATTTTGGTTTATTCTAAACATTATAAGAAGGTGGCCTTCGATTTTTGTTCTGCCTTGCGTATTTTCACGAAGCAACGTGGTTCGTGCGTATCTGCTCTGTAAATATTACAATCGACGAATCCATTATTACGTAATCAAGTGTCTGCAAGTAATACGTCTGTTCCTGAAACACATCGTATGAAGTCTTCAAACTAAATATAATATTCGTTTGTTGACGAAAACGAAATGAAAATTAGAGCACGGTTTATTTATTTACATGCTATCTATAATCCGCAGGCTTGATTGGGATTATCGTTTTGCTACGAAACTTTTAAGGTGATAATGTCTAGACTGCCAGTTTGGGCTATTTTTTCTTTAAATTGAGCTAAAATTAATGATTAATATAACAGACCATCACTTTAGTGCACACGTGCTCCATATGCTGACGCTAGTCTCAGATCGACACTCGCGGCAAACCTGTAACTAACTGTGACATAAACTGACAGCCATTAATTTCACCAAATACTCAATGCCTAGTTGAGAGTCACATGCGTATGGAAGCAGTTGATCTTCAACTGAACAACTCGATCTTCACTTCAATTTCTCACCTTCCATGCCTTGAATTACTTGATCAGGTACTACATTTAGTCATCGTCAATGCTATGTGATACTCCACGTTCTATACTGATCTCACGCGGATCTTCCCGCGCCTTGTGGTATGAGATGATCTCCGGCTTCGATCCATGAAGGCATCCGCTTGCCGGCTAGCTGGTACAGTCATCGCTGTTCAGGTCCGTGCTCATGACCAAGTCGACAAATGGGCTATGCCTTGGCCTGTCAATGACAGCATCTTATAAACCGACTAAAACGCTCATTATAAGTTAAAGTTATGCTTCAGGTGCAGTTCAACGAACCAAGTACTACTAAAACATAAGTGGCCAATGGTAGCGCAACGTTGAGCCAATGACTTACATGTATGCTACATGTACATCATATCATTACCAACTGTATTTCCTCCTATACGAAAATTAAAAAAGCCGCGCTGCGACGTAATTAGCTACTGCACCAGCAGGCAGTAGTGTTGGCAAATTTACTCTGAAAATCTGACGTCGCATATTTGCGTTAATAATGGTTATCGAAGCGTAAGCGTTCCACGATATCAATCGTGGAATGACTTAGTGTAACGTTCGAAAACATTTTTCCGTGACAGCAATTTTTCTTGAAAATTCAAACATGCCTTTATTAGACGTAGTATTGGCAGAAGAGACGATTAGGATTTGAATCAATTCAAAAGTAATGTTGTGGTAACTGTTATTCATAAATATTGCTGGCTCGTTTGTCAAAAATCAAGTGACCAACTAAAAATTTATTCCTGTATTTTAAATAAAACGAAAAGAAAAGTAGATATGTATTGAGCTAATGATAATCATATGTAATTTAATTTGATATTGATATTACAAATTGCTGTAATGCTATGATCTATGCGGGCCGCCTACCTGGTAAAATTTGCCGTCCTCAGCGAGGTAAGTAGGCGGCATTTAAGAATGAGTCAACTGTATGAGCGAAATTCCTAATTGTCAGTATATTAAAATTCAGGCGATTCCATGAAAAATACAGTGTCTTGATAGCTGACATGTCACTCTCGTTATTGAACGTCGCCTTGACACTCCCTGGTGTGGGGCAATTAATACCAAACAAGGAAAAGGCTGTCAACCACACCTTTTTCACTACCTGCACAGAAACAGAGCCTAGTTCGACACTGTCGCGCCAAACTGTCTGAGGAACAATGACTAATTTAAGTATGTGAAAATTTTGAAACTGAAAACTGTGGAAAACAAAACCATGTAGGTATCTACGAAAACATTCTTGCATAATAGTATGTCAGTAATTTAAGCAACAAAATAATGAACATAAGCA